>JANHGN010001361.1:4676-17368 GCA_024605025.1 Megaceryle maxima | reverse complement strand
GACAGATGAGGTTTCATCATAAGCACAGTCATATTTGGGCTGACCTTTCCAGAATTCTATTTTGATGTTTCATATCCACCTTGAAACAACCTGTAATTATTTTTTAGAAATCTTGACCTTCTCTATGTCTTTTTTTTAAAAAGTCAAAGAGAGTTCAGAGACCATTGTTTAAACATATAACCTAAAATCTTTAATATTGATCCTTGGTGGTCATTTTTTTGAAAAGAAAATATGTCCAGCTGCTTTTCTAACTTTCTTCTTTATTCTTTTTTTTTTTTTTTTCTGTAGACAGTAATTTTGTCACTTTACCAGAGCCTGAAGTTGGCAAATGTCAGTTTTTGACCATGTTTTGAGGATGAGAGCATCATAGGGGGCTCCAAATTTCCTAAGAAATGTAGGGAAAACATGATTTTTCATCCTAACCATGAGAGAGAGGTTGACTAAGCTATTAAGCTAAAAAATCAGCACTGGAATATCATCGTGATGCTCTTGCTGCTCCTGCCTCTCTCCCTTGCCTGCTGTAGTGACTGCTGCATAGAATCAGTTCCTGCCTCATTAGCAGCAGCCTCTGAAAACCTGGGTTTTCAGGACTCTGGCATAAATAAACTAGGCAGCAGGCTCATGGTTGTTTTCCTGCCCTTGATTGTACACTATTCTCCACATCTGCTTTCTTTTCTTGTGCCAGCAGAGAGCTCTGGATATTTCTCATACGTTTCCCCTCTCTGCATCTTTGGCACTTTCTGAATTCTTCCCGACTTTTCTGTAAGGGTTGTCACTTGGAAGCACCCTAGAGTGCTTATCAAACTTCCTAAGTTCATCAATATTCATCAGGTCTTCAGGTGACCACAGCTCTTCCCCAATCTCAACTTCCACTCTGTCACTCTGTCTGTGCACTGCTTTTATTTGTGTTTCCATCTCTGTGAAATATTATCCTCCTATACCTGCTTTAATAATACTCTCAGGATGAAACCGTACCAAGCTATGTAATCAGCACATTCTTCCAAACAAATAGAGATTCCTTCTTGGTACCATACTACTAGAGGTGGGTGGTCCCTTTTTATGAGGTAAGAAGACAGTTGTATTACACTATTCTTTCGTCATTTGTAAGCGTCTGTTTATAACCTTGTCTTATGAACTGGCATGTCACAATTCCAAGAGAAGAATTAAACAAGTGATTTTGGAATGCAGATGAAAAGATTTTATAATTAGAAAAAAAAAGATAATCTGACCTTCCTACTTTATTCAAAGTTGCCTTCTTTTAAGATTTCTCTGATGACACTGACAAAACGTGACCCTAGATTGCTCCCCAGCTCCTGAATATGGTTGTCATTCTTGGCCACATGGTAGGATGAGATCTACATGTAAATCATTTCTCTCCCAGTTCCTCCCTGCCCTCCTTTCTGTCTTCTAAAATAAAAAGAATGTGAATAAGGATGTGGAAGTGGTGGGCTATAGCATGTTTTGTGAAAACTTTCATCTGAGCCATTAGAAGAAAATGAAAATCCCATGCTAAAATATGGCCTCTCTTAATCTCTTGAACAGCAGACAGAGGCACATGGTATTGCCTTATGGCTCTGGTCATTCATTAGACTGAAAGATGAACCAACTTAAAAAGAAACACTGGTTGAGAAGCAGAGGGTTTGGGCCATGAGTCCCTATGAAACCGCATCCTTTTTTCACCTGATTCATTACTCTGTGTCAAGTACTGTGGGTAGTTTTCATGTGGGTGATAGGAAAAGGCTATCAGGAGCACAGAGGATATTATACGTAACTGAAGAGATGGCTTGTGCAATTCTTGCTCCAGAAGTATTAGAAAGGAGGGAAAGCCAGGCTGATATACCTTGCTCTGCACATTAAGGCAAGGTGCTTTACTCATCACTTGTATCATCCAAATAAATAAAGGAATCATAGAATCATTTAGGTTGAAAAGGACCTTTAAGAATATTGAGTCCAACTGTTAACCTAACACTACCAAGACCACCACTAAACTGTGTCCCTCAGCACCACATCTACATGGTTTTTAAATACCACCAGGGATGGTGACTCCACCACTTTCCTGGGCAGCCTGTTCCAGTGTGTGACAACCCATTTTGTGAAGAAATGTTTCATAATATCCAATCAAAACCTCATCTGGCACAACCTGAGGACATTTCCTCTGGTCCTATCACTTGTCACTTGGCAGAAGAAACAGACCTTCACCTCACTAAAAGCTCTTTTTATGTAGTTGTAGAGAGCAGTAAGGAAGGTCTCACTGGACCTCCTTTTCTCCAGGCTAAACAATCCCTTTTCCCTCAACTGCTCCTCATAACTGCTCTCTAGACCCCTCACAAGCTTCATTGCTCTTCCAATGAAACACATCTGAGAAAATCTGACTTTTCTTTCACTCTTTCAAAAAAAAATTTACAGACATGAAGCATGTTCATCCTCTGAAGTACTTTAGATTATAGTCACTGTATTAGAATTCTGTAACAGAAAGCTTAAAAAAGGTAAATATTAAAAATCTAATTTCTCTCTCCTAGGGCAAATAGGAAAGGTAAACTTCCCAGACTCTGGTTATTTAATTTGTTCTTTTTCTTTTAACAGTTAAGTTTTAAGTCTTTTTTTGTTAGTTACTGAACTAAGGCTGCTAATAGCCATTCACTGTTGGCAAACCTAAATTACTACTGCTTATGATGATAAATAAAGTGAAATCATTGTATTTCATTCACATCTCCTGTTGTGATTCTTGTATTCTTCTGAAAAGTAATCACTAGCACAATAAATCTTTACAAACTAATTCATGAATGACCTGTGGCACAGGGTCATAAAATCAAAAGATGCCAAAATTTATTTCTCTATCAGGATTGTCTCCAATTGCACATGATTTCAGAAATTTATTTTAAAATTTTAACTTTATAAATTAACAAAACATTCAACTTACTTTCTCAAAAAATATTATACATAACATGGTATATTTTATTCTCAGAAACATTAACATTTATGACATCTATATTTTGTGTTTATTTGTGTAAAGAGGGGACATGGTACAGGAAGCATTTGTTCTCACTATATGCAATATTACTCTTTAGGAAACATATGATGAGATGTCCTGGGAAAGGAGTAATATGGTGAAACATTAAATCCGATGGATACTTTTCAGAAAGAAAGGAAAAGTTACTATAATTTTTAATAAAATTTAATATCAGATTTACAGGCTAAAGACGTAAAGAGTTTTGAATAATAGTGTTATTCTTCTGTTTTTATGTTCTCTGAAACTCTTTCCTTAATTGGAAAACCTGAAGAGATCAGGAGAATTTTAATAGAGCAAGTAATTGGCTTATTTTTTTTAATCAAAATCAGTTTTAATTCTCAGAATGTTATTTCCTAAATATAGCAACATAGTTATAATGAAATATTTACAAAATTTTCTTTTTAACACTGTCAAGTTGTTGAAGACAAGTGAAAAACTAAAAGATGAGGTTTTCTTCATACAGAAACAGTTTTGCTGAAAAACACTTTCCAGTAGCTCTGCCTTGAATGTTCCTAAAACTTAAGTAAAACATTTTTATTAGCTAATTATTCCCAAGGCAAATTATGTACACAGGTAGGACTAAAACTTGACATTTTAAAAATATTTTACATCTTTAGTTTTATTAATATATTCCAGTGCTATTAGAATCACATATACTATTAATTCAAAAATGAAAAGAAGAAAATATTCACTTCGATACTAGAGTCCTTAAAAATCTACATAGGTTTTTAATGATGAACAGAGCAGGAAATATCTATTTTAATAATAATTATATAAATAAACTGTTGCAATCAGAATATTTAGAAAGAGTTGTAGTACTACCAAAATTGCTCATAATATTGATAGTATTTCAGTTTCCATAACCTTTGGCCTGCTGTATTCCTTGCTTTTACTAGTTTGAATACACTCATTTTCAGTTGGTTTAAATTGGATACTTAAATTAATGCATTGTCAATTTACTCTTATGGCAGAATAAAATTAAAATAGAAAACATAGATGTGATGTAATGATAATATAGTTTTAAAGATTCTCCTATATGCCAATAATGCACATTGTCACTAGCCAAGTAAACTTAATGACACTCATAAAATAGTGTTGGTGAAGGCTATTAAGATGTTCTCTTTAAAAGTCAAACTGTTGTTCAAAAATAAATTATTTTATTGAACTTAACTAGCTGAATGTACACCTATGACTTTTGCAAATAATTTTGATAAGGCAAATACAAGAACAAAACATAATAGTACCAACTGGTATTGCTACATGCTCAAACACTTTTTTCCTTGATACTTAATTTTAGTGTTCTTGGTATAAAAACTGGAAAATCCTAGAACACCAATATAGTGTTTAAACATTAATTTAATTTAACTGGAAGCAAATCAGTAGGAAAGTACCAAAAAGTCCAAAATTTAAGGTGTCACATTTTTATCTCCAGGAAGATTACAATTGTTTGCAACAGCCTATCTGATGACCTCTTACTCTTGCCAAATAACTCTACACAGCCACTGGTAGCCATGCTTAGGTGTCAGTGTACCTGTCATCACTGCTTATCTGGCCTGAATTTTCCATTACTAAATTGTGACCTCACAATGAACAATTGGAGAGGGCCTGTTTACAAAGGCCTGGAGTGAATGGATGAGGGGTAATGGTTTTATATTAGAAAGGAGTGGATTTAGATTAGAAATAAGGAGAAAGTTCTTTACCACGAGAATGGTGGAGCACTGGAGCAGGTTGCCCAGGGAGGTGGCCGAGGCCTCATCTCTGGAGACATTCAAGGTGTTGGCTTGACAGAGCTCTGAGCAACCTTCTCTGTCTCAGCAGGGGTGTTGGACTAGATGACCTCCAGAGGTCCATTCCAACCTAGACATTTCTATGTTACAGAGCTATTCACTTATCTGATAACTATAAGATTTTACATTGCTATTCAACTTCTCAACTATAGAGTAGCTATTAAGCTTTTTTTTTGAATTACAGACCATTTATAGTAGAAAACTTTATGTACCTATTCCTTTATGTTTGAGAGCATAAGCACCTTCCTATGTCCTTTATATGTGTGGGTCACAATGTGCCTGTTTACAGTCAACAGAAAAAAGTGCCTGCCTTGATGAATCCAGAGACAGAAAAGCTGTTAACAGCGTGGTTACAAAGCCCTGAAGTAGGAAGGACAAAACCAGCTGACATCTTGGCACCTACTCCAGTTTTGTTGTTTCCCATTGCACATACATGGCAAGTGCTGAAGGTGGCCTTTTGCATACATCTTGGGGGTAGACAACCTGACATCACCTTTTCAAACCCAGATACAATTTTTCTACAAAAGCATTAAAAAAACTAACCCAATCAGTTTGAACTTGTATTTCCAAATATACCTCTGAATCACTCCATTTCTCAAATGTCCTGCTTGAAAACTGTTAAAAGGCTTTAGAGTTTCAGGACTAGTTTGAGTGACTGCTTTGGACTTTTGGAGAGAGCATACTTCACAGTTCCAGTTGCTGGTATCAGCAGTGCAATAAAGATCTTGTGTTGTCTTTGATCAGTAAGTCTGTGGACAAAATAAAACCCTGGAAGCATGCTTTCTCATAGTTTCTCAATACCCTCATGTCCTTATTAACAAAGTGTGAAACATAATGACTTGCCGTGGCACATTTTTGCTTAGTAACTTGGCTACACATCTTACTATTTTGGTTTTCCTAGATAAGGGGTAGAGATATCAATGAACTATCTCTGTAGTTTGAAAGCCATTTGTGTTTGAACAACACAGTGCTCTATGTGCTCTTTTTCAAATTCAAATTTGCTTGAGTTAATTCATTTAACTACAGAGAATCAACTTCCTCTGGAGATTACTAGAAGAGGTCACTTTTTCACATCAGATATTTTAATCATTGTGATGATTTAATCAGTGTCTTCAATGCTTGCTGATGAGAAAGTGTCATTTTCCTATCTCTAAGTCTTTGTTACTTTATGAGGATTATATTGCCATCATCTTCTTATTGCTAGTTTTTTGTTCTGTTTTGGTTTGATTTGGTGTTTTTTTTACATCTTTGAGAAAATCACTGGTTTGGGGTCACGGGTGGGGATTGATTCTTCACATAATTTTACACACAAGCAGTTACTTCCATACTCTGAAGTAAAGAAGTTATGCTACAATACCTAACAAGAAAATCTATATGTTTCTAAATGTAGTGAAGCTGGAATAATTTTCTTGTCATTTTGAAATTGTAGACAAATTAGTCTAAACCTTTTCTACCAGCTGAGGCAGAAAAAACCCATAAATTTTGAATGAACTACTAAAGTGATATGAATAACAAGAATCAGTGATTCTGGAAGATGTAATTCTTACTACAGATATTGAAGTCTTAATATGAAGTTGAAAACTCTGAAAATTAGTTGCAAACTTTGTATTAATCTCTTTAAGTTTATTTTTTCTTTCTTATTTTCCCACTAGAAAAAATATATTTAACATTTGGTGTACTTATAGTGCTAGATTAATATTACATGTGAACATGAAATAAAATATTTAATCATGTATGACAGCCACAGCATATAAACCTTCTCATTGTATTTTTCTAACACAGATACAATTATAACAAGCATGAGATGTTCTACAAAGATGAGTAAGACAAGTGGGACACTATTTTATGGCCAAATTAAAGTTGGTCTATTTGAATCACTATGTTAGAGTGCTGAAATAACATGAGCTGGCACTTCTAAATGACACTACCGATGTGGTTTCCAGTAGCATTGTAATCATTTTAGTCAGAAGTGGAAGAAGCAGAACAATTCCTATGGGTATTGTTCTATACTATCTGGTTTCTGGCCCTAGTAATAGCTGGTTTGATGGAAGTCACACTACTGCACTTCACTACGATTTGTGATATGGGCAGGTCCCAGAAGGACCTGCTTTATTTGTTCTAGCAAAGCAGATGTCAAGATGGCTATAACCAGGAGGAGAGTTCCACCAGTCTCACTCTTCCAAGTGGGACTGTCTCAATTTGCCCTTCAGCAAGGCTCCATTTATACCTTAGTTGAATCTGATCTGTGGTCAGATATGTTCAGCAGTCTAGAAACTTCTCTTGACTGAGGCATTTCAACCAAAGGGCCTTTCCTTTCCTATCCCTCAACCAAGGTCTGTGCTTAAATTACGTATTTAATTAAGTACCCTCCTGGATGCATTCATGTGCAACCTGATCTAGGTGAACCAGCTTTAGCAGAGAGGTTAGACTGTATGATCCCTAGAGGTCCCTTCCAACCACTACTGTTCTGTGATTCTGTAAATTCACTGGGATTAAAGTTGGCTGTTACCATATCCTATCAAACTAACCATTATCTACTTCCCCTTTGTTCTGAAGCACTTAGTGATTTTTTGATATACACTTAGACTACTGTCTCATTAAGAATTTGTCATGGCTTCAAGCCTAGCTGCAATAAAGAATAGTTAATAACTAAATAATGGTAATGCACCCAGTGAATTTTTAATCATCAGGGAAAATGCTATTTAACCTGTAAATAATGGTTTCAAGTTTTTTTGTTTGTTTGTTTGTTTGTTTGTTTTTGTTTGTTTTTAGCTCAGTATCTTTTTCCTCATGGGATGCCCCATGGACTAAGTTAAATCCAATATTTAAGATGATGTTGATATAATCCTATTTCAATAATAAACACAAAAGACAATTTTTATGAAGCCTAAGTAGTCCTTAGA
Organism: Megaceryle maxima; assembly: GCA_024605025.1. NCBI lineage: Eukaryota > Metazoa > Chordata > Aves > Coraciiformes > Cerylidae > Megaceryle > Megaceryle maxima. The sequence continues at coordinate 9,668 of JANHGN010001361.1, read as the reverse complement.
GTACAGCACACAATACTAGAAGCACGATAAACATATTAGCATATCTATATCACCATAGCTGAAAGGAAAATCTTTAGGAACAAAGAACCTGATACAGCAACAACTACTTTTGCAAGAATACAGCTGATTCTTCTCAAACCAAAACTTTGCAACATGTGTCAGATTTATAGGAAATAAATGACGATGGAAAAACTGTTGGGTAAGGTAACATTTCTGTCTGTGAACATTTAGTCTCCAATTAAACTTTTAATGTTTAAGAAGAAAATTTTAAGCTAGCATATAATTAAATTTAATAAAAGATAAACGTCAGCATTTCCCAGACTTGTGTGCACAAGTTCCCCTCTGCAGTCTGTGTTCCATTCTAGAAATACCATTTACAAAGACTCCACCTTCTTTGGACAGTGTCTCCAGAGGAGGAGAGTCACAGAATCTGTCTCAGGTTTGTGGAGTATTCCTGTTTCACAAAGAACAGCGCTCACACACACAGCCAATAAGCAAAAGCAATTTTATTCCAGCAAACCCAACTAGTTACCTAACATTCCCATATACATACCAACCCCAAGGTGGTAGGCAAACTGTCAAGCAGGATAAGGATGTGTAGCATGGTGCTCAGGAAGAGGAGTCAGTAGATCCTAATGCCTTATGCAGGGCATGCCCTAGATCAAACTGTGCATCAGGCCGACCTTCTGAATATCCTCTCCCCAAGGAGAGTTCTTTGTGAAATGGGAATCCTTCATGAACCTGAGGCAGAATCCTTACCACTGAAACTCTGAGCAGCAGTAAAGGCACTTCTCAGCTTTGTTGCATTTTCTTTCTGTGAGGAATGCTGTAGCAACTATGCTATGAAGGCTTGTTTCCAAGTTCAAAATACAGCTTTTGAGTTACCACACTACTCATCCCAGCAAGTCAAGGACATTGTGATACCACTGTGGAAGGACCATGCTAGGAGTACAGTGGCACTGTTGAAATGTTTACATCATCTGAGGAGATAGGGTATATGAAGATTTGTATTTCCATGGATCTGGATTCTAATCAGATATGATCAACTGTCTTGGACATTTTAAACTGCTCTGAGAGGAATGACAATGCTAGTCTAACACTACCCAGAATCAGGCTGAAGGGGGTATGTCTCAAGTAGGAAAATAGATTAGGACTTTACACCACACACTCTGAGTTTCTTACTAATCTCTTTAACCAAAACAATACAGTATTATCTGTCCATGCTCCCATAACATTGTTAATAGCTGTAGGTGAAGATTTCCTTAACCACCCCCGGGACAGAGATGCATTTTCTTATGGTTGCAGGATGAAAAGTTTGTAAAAGCTCTGTGAGAAAAAAAAGTCTTGTTTTATCGAAATGAATCTTCCATCTGAATGAATATACATTACACTTTTAAAACAATAATTAGCCTACCATCAAGAAAGAAGAAAAGAACAGTCTCAAAGTATCAATGCTTTAAGAAACAGAAACAAAACATCTTGGAACTGACTTTGCAGGTCTCCAAAATATGAAATGTAATTAGCTGGTGAGAAATTGATCTTAATATATTATTAAACCTTGAAGCTGAAAATTAATTATTGCTATCAAGATTAATATGAATCTGAGGGAAAAAGGTGAGCTATAATCTAATGAATTCAAATAAATGTGCTCTTCTTCATATACATTTGTGAACTTCTGTGGTTTCTTGCCCTCATTACCTTCAGTAATGTATGAATTATTTTTCAGAAAAATAACTGTATTGGCATATATATGATCTCAAAATAAAGAAAACAAGTTGTAGAGTCACAGAATAGTAAACTGGGGTAATAAAACATTCATTGAATTTCCTGCTTCTCCAAATCAAATGTAAGGTGGCAGAAGAAATCTAGGTATCTTTCATCAATACCGTTTTTCAAGGCAGCTGCGCCTAGAGGATGCACTTTGCCTTCTATCACTGGAATGCTTAAGACCAAATTCTTCCAGGACTCATTTTTTATTATGGTTGCTAGTCTGGGGATGCAATTCACAAGATTTGTCCTATATCCCTTTTGTATTTATCTTCCTCTGTCACCTATTAATATGGGTTTAATCTATTTCTTTATATATTTTTTTTTCTGAAGATGTACACAGTGTATTTATGGAAGTATAAAGGCTCACAGATATTCATATGAATATGTAGCAAAATTTAGCCTTTTTTTATGTTTTTTTTTTAATTTGTACATAACAGCTTGGAAACTGCAGAAGATTTTTTTCATCTTCATTATATCAAAAATGATACTGAACCAAAGTTGTACGGTCATTGGTATGCAACTCAATTTTGTAGGGAAGTCAGGGTTCTTCATTCCTCTTCAGCTGCTCTACTCACTACTTTGCCTCAAAGGAATAGAAACCCATCTCAGACTTTTTTTTAGTACTCTTTTTTTTTTTTTTTTCCTAAAATAGCCACTCAAATTGTTTTAATTTTATGGCACTTAAGTTCTTCCTAATTTTTAAAGTATCTCCACAGGAAAGACATAAGATTTAAATTAGTCATCCTCTTTCTTTTTACTTTTGTCTTCCATATTACCTTTGGGGTAGGAAAAAAATACAATCAGTTTCCATGAGTGATCCCTTTAGCTCAGAATATTTAAGATGGCATGTGCTAAAGCTAACTGGAAGGCAAGATCATGGGAATAAAAAGCCAACCCTTTAAATCCAGGCATTGATTATGAGCCACTATCAAAGCCATTTCTGTAATTACAGCAGTATTTTAATATCTAAGTGTAAAATGAACACAATCTTTAGATATTTTAAGGTATCTACATGAGACAAAAATATTAGAAAGTCTACATATTTGAGCTTTTATATCAGATAATCCCTTCCTGATGTCTCTTAAAAGAAGGGGAAAAAACAGTGTTCTTAATCTAGCATGGAAAATGAAATGGTCCTGGGCATGGAATGTTATTTATCTAATCTTGAAGATGTTGTCTAGGCTACACTGTTCATTACAAATAACTGGGCCACTGAGCATAGTTGTAAAACTTCTGTGAAAAAAATTCTAAGTTATTTCTAGGTTAGCGCTGTGTTTCATTATGCCATGGAGGGAATAAAGCACCAAACAACGTGACAATGAGAAGCTCAATTTAGTAAAATGAGCAAATGATGGATAGGCTGTGCCAGCAGAAGATTTTCATACATTCGTACCCAACCACACAGAATTAATAGAGACATGCCCCTGTGAGCACTTCAGTGAGTTGGTACAGTCAAGCCAAGGACTGTCAGACTGTCTTCAGGCTTGGACTCTCTCCAGCCTGTCTCCATGTCAAGCTCCTGGGTGATGAGAGCACACCTCCCGACATCTTCATGTGGACAACATCTACAAGTCATCCACTAAAAAAGTCTAAGAGAAGAAATATCTGCATATTTCACAGCTGATAGTTATAAAAGACTCTGTCATGATGCTGTTACTCCCTTGCAGAGCACTGCTTCTGGGTAGTTTATTGACATAAGTCTTCCAGCACTGTTGTCTTACTTCTCCCTACACTTGGGGACATGGGTGATGTCCTTCCTTACACGGGAACTCCTGCTGGTCACATGGTATAATCTTATCAGGGGAAACACACCTGGATTTCTTGAGAGCTTCAGAGAGCTTGGGTTGAATGTTCACTTTTCTTTCTCTTTGTTGCCATTGTAGAAGGCAATAAAGAAAACCAAGTAGTGGACAAGCAGAAAGATGAAAGACACTAAGCATCTGATCATCTATCATAGGTCATTGTTTATTCATTAATCTGATCTCAGGTCCTTATTCTACTATTCTTCCTCTACTATTGTACTTGCTGGAATTTCCCTTTGGGAGGTAAAGAACATGGGAAAAAGAGTCTCAGTCAAATCCATTCTCTGTTTTCCTTCAGAGAAGGTTTAATCTCATTTATACCCAGTACTGCTTTACCATGGACCCAGAATTTTATTGATTAAATAATTGCTTTTTCTGAACAGACACTTATATTAACAGGCTTGTACTGTGTGAACTACATATTTTATGGTGGAAGCTATTATCATACCTGCAGGACACTGAAAGGGAGATTCCACATTGCTATCATGCACTTGTTGACAAGTTCAAAATAGACAGCTTGCATGATAGGCACAATAAATGTTAGTTCCCTGATTCAGTACAAGGTGAAGGGTGGACAATTCTGCCTTCTCTGCAAGGGTGGTGTACCCAGACTATGAAATGGAAGTAAAAACTGAGCTTACAGCTGCACAGCAAAGACCAAAGTATCTGAGCATTGATTTCACCCCAGTAAAACTTAAGCAAGTAGCAAAGTGTCTAAATTAAAAATGCTATTATATAAGGCTGCATTATGGTAAAATAAAGATCCTGCTGGAGGCTTGTATATATATGGATAGGTTTTAATTGCTTTGATTTAGCAGCAGAGGAAGCTTAAAACAATTGCGCTCTTCATTTACCTGTTTCTTTTAAGAATATAAATCTGTGTAGGATGAATTTTGGACTGCATTTACAGAGTATCTGGGTAGGAGTTTCAGTTGTTAGAGGTTCTTTATGTTTTGTTTTCTTTTTCTTATTAGCCTAGGAAAAGATGCAGCTGCATTTTCAGTATGGTGGAATATTTTGGCTTTCACTATTTAAAATGTTATAGTTTTGAATGGAAAACTATAATAATGTTAAAAGTCATACACATGCTACAAACATGTCAGCTTGTTCATAATAGTTACTCTTAAGACACACTGATTTTTGCAATACCTCTTTGCTGTGGTATCATCCCTATAAGAATAGGAAACGTTACTGTAAACATAGTTTTATGCTTTTGAAATATCAGAATTCACAGACTGGTAAATCATCACAGCAGTCTGAATAATTGTTTTCAGTGAGTGTTTTCCCTCCTTTGAAATAGAGGAGTAGAGAGATGGCTTTTTTTTCTCTCTTTTTTTTTTTTCTCTCTCTCTTTTTTTTTTTTTTTTTTTAAAAACAAATGTATTTTAAGTGACCATACACAAATTGGAAAAATAAAACA
>JANHGN010001360.1:0-23760 GCA_024605025.1 Megaceryle maxima | reverse complement strand
TTTTTTGTTTGTTTGGCTTGTTTTGGTTTTTTGTTTTTTTTTTTTTTTTTGTTTTTTGTTGGTTGGGTTTTTTTTGTTCTTTTTTTTGGGGTGGGGGGGGTTGTGTGTGGTTTGGTTTGGTTTGGGCTTTTTTTGTTTTCTTCTGTTTTTTTTTCTTACAGCCCCTAAACTGTCTGTCTGGTCCAGACATTCAGGTTGAAGGATTCAAAGTTGACTGAGAAAGCTCAGCCATAGCAAGTGCTTTTGCAGTCACACACTTTCCTGGCTGTTGCCATTTCTAAACTTGAGGGATCAAGAAACGTAGAACCCAGACACTGGGTCTTCAGGTGCTTACTTAAGGCCTTTGTGAAGCCATAGTCCCTGGTGGACTTAAGGACTCAAAGCTTCCTCCTGCCCAGATGCTGGTTTCCAGCTGGGTGTGCCCACAGACCTGGGTCTTTTCTTCCTAGGATGACAGACATGGCTGCTGCTTTTTACATAAACTCCAGAGATGTCTTATGTAGACTGCTGCTTGGGCTGTCTCACACACATTCACGGATCCCCTGAACACCAGCATGGCCCCTCTGCCTGCCTGGTACCCCTACCCAGATCCCCCCACTACCCACCCCACAGATCCCAAACTTGCCAGGGTGTCCAGCTGGTTGTTTGCTGAAACAATACAGCACTTACATTCATCCCACAGACACCTTACACTTGCAGATCCCCCAGAATACCAGAATGGACTCTGCACACCTGATACCCCTGCCCTGATACAATAAACCTGCACTCTATTGTAAAGATTTTTAACCTTTCTAGATGTATGTTTTCCTCCATCTCACTGATTTTTCCAGCCTGAAATTTACTAGTGAATGACATATACACATCCAAGGACATCAGCTTAAATTCACTAAGGGAAAATATAAACACATAGAGACACCTACACAGCTACTGACTCTTAGAACTCTCTCATACAGACAATTAGGCTCTGATCCCTCCAGACACCTGCATACAAACGTGAGTCCTGTCACCTATGTCTCCTTCTCCATATTCTAGCACCTAGACCTTGCAGCACTCATACATGGGATAGTGAAATTATGCAGAAAATAGTGAAGAAAGGACTTAAGATAGACTGCATTGATCAGGAACAGGGTTCAGGAAGACAAGAGTACTGGCAAGTGACTGCTTACGTACCATCAAACCTTTTATTCTTCCTCCTATTTCTCCTGGTTTTTTCCTCCCTGATACTTACATTTTACTCCCTTATGACCCTTCCCCTATGCATTTCTTAAAGTTTTTGCATAGTCCCCCAAATTGCCCTGTAATAACCATAATGATCATGTTCATCTAATTTCCCTTTAGGTTGGCCCTCTGCAAAGTTGTACCTGTACTTTCTTAATGATCCCTCATTTAGTGCTTGGGGAATTTTTATATCCTTTACTGTCTCCCTTATTTGTTTGCTTATCAGGTTTGTTCCTCTATGTGTTTTGTTTATCACTTTCTTTGTTATTATTCCCTTTGACCTGGAAATCTTCATCTGATGACCTTAATGAAACAGATGCTCTTCAGATGCTCTTATATTCCACATGTGCCTACAGACAAGACATCTTGTGTTTACTTTACCCTTCGAGGGAGTGAGCATATGTGTGTGAGAAGAAAAGATATGTACAAGATATGAAGAAAGGAAAAAAAATAAAGCCACAATCACCTGCAGAAGAATTTAAAGGACTAGGAAGTGCTAAAAAAAAAAAAAAAAAAGCCAAAGGGAAGAAGATGAAAAATCAACAAGGAAAGAGTTTCTATGTTTAGCAAACAAAAAATTAACAGGGTTTGAGGACACGTTAACGAGAGAGACTGGAAAGAGAGATGCTGTTGAGCAGGAAACTCAAATGGAGGGAATAAAAGAAAGGCAGTCATACCAGAACTTGAGAAGATACAGGCATTCCTAAAGAAGGGAATAAAAATAAAATATTAATATTGTTTTTGTGTTTCTGTAAAATGTTTCTTACATTTAAACAAAATGAAAAGATCCAAACAAGAGCTGCAACTTACCAAAGGTAAAGGAAAGTTAATATTATCAAAGTATGTATTGAATTCTAAGGACATTTCTAAATAAAACTTCTTTATTGTTCCTTCAGGTATCAAAAATGGTAATGTAACAACACAGTGGGAGGGATGGGGACAGACAAATAAAAACAACAATACCAAAACCAACTAGGAACACTTGATTTTAAAATGGAAAGATATACTGATGTGTCTCAAATACATTTTGAAATGAAAGTACTATCTTTCCTTTGTAAAATATATTAATACCATATAATCAAGTGCCTTTTTTTTTATCAGTATCTGCTAGGAAATTATACTACATTTCTAAGAGGCATTTCTGAGAGAAGTGAATATTAGAGACACAAATTTGTGATTAGCCTTGAAGAGCTTTTCAGTACATTTCTAAAATCAGTTACTTTTCTCAGTTTTCCATTTTTAACTGGGATACTGGTGCTATTCTCATTTCCCAACAGTTATCATCCATTTTGCAATTGACTACAGCAGCCAAATTTGAGCCTGGAAGTGCTTCCTACTACACTGTGAACTAAGCCACAAATTTCATAATATCATAGAATAATATAGGTTTGAAATGATTTGTAGACATCATTTAGTCAATACATGTCCAGTTAGAAGAGGTTATTAAAGAACTTGTCCAAACTTTTGAATGTCCATGGATGGGAAGATCACAATCTCCTCTGGTAATCTATTAAAATATTTGTCCACCATCATCATAAGTCCCTTCTTTATAGTGAGTCAGAATTTCTTAGGCTGCAACTTATGTTCATTGTTTCTTGACCTATCCATGCCAAGGCCAAGTGCCAGGTTGTGCACTTGAGTTACAACCCCAGGCAATGCTACAGGCTTGGTGATGGATGGCTGGAAAGCTGCCCTGTGGAAAAGGACCTGGGGGTGTTGGTTGACAGCTGGCTGAATAGGAACCAGCAGTGTGCCCAGGTGACCAAGAAGGCCAACACCATCCTGGCTTGTATCAGAAATAGTGTGGTCAGATGAACTAGGGAAGTGATTATCCCCCTGTAGTCAGCAGTGGTGAGACTGCACCTCAAATACTGTGTTCATATTGGAGACCCTCACTACAAGAAAGACACTGAGATGCTGGACTGTGTCCAAAGAAGGTCAACAAAGCTGAATGTCTAGAACACAAGTCTTACAAGGAACACTTGATGAAACTGGGGTTATTTAGACTGGAGAAAAAAAGTCTTAGACCTTATTGCTCTCTACAACTACCTGAAAGGAGGTTGTAGAGAAGTGGGTCTTGGTCTATTCTCCCAATTAACAAGTGCTAGGACAAGAGGAAATGGCCTCAAGTTGCACCAGAGGAGGTTTAGGTTCAATATTAGGAAAAATTTCTTCACCACCACAGTTTTAAAGCCCGGGTACAGGATGCCCAGGGAAGTGGTTGAGTCACCATCCCTGGAGGTCTTTAAAAGATGTGTGGATGTGGTGCTTAGTGACATGGTTTAATGGTGTCTTCACAGTATTACGTTTATGGTTGGACTCAGTGATTTTAAGGGTCTTTTCCAAACTTTATTATTCTATGATTCTATTCTGAATATTTTTGAGAAGAATTTGCTCCACTTATCTACACTCTCCCACTGTGTAGTTGTGGACAGCAATAGAATTTCCACTTTGCCTTCCAAAGGTTGAATAAACCTTGATCCTGTGTGATTGTGTGTGTGAAACCTAATTCTCCTTGGCCTTTCTTGTACTCTATGTGTTCTTTAATCATTTTAGTGGCTCTCCACTGGATTTGTTTAAGTATGTCAATGTCACTTGGCAATGTGCGCAGATAATTTTAACGTTTCAAATGTGCATAGAAATCATCTTGGTTCTTTTAACAATATTTAAATAATTTTTGTCCTGCCTTATTGAATTGCATAGCACATGGACCATAATGACAAGTCTAAGTTCTGCTGTTTTTTATCTAGGAAATCTGTTTCTTTTTCACAACTGGCTTTTGCACAGAAAAAAATGCATTTAAAATATTTCACAGTTTATTTTTTTAAAACCATGTGGTTTCTACTGTTGTTGACATGAGCATCAGTAACATCTCAGAAAATATCTACCTTCCTTTCTTCAGTTCTGTTACTTATATCATAAAAAAGACACTATACTAGCTGCAGATCTGAGATGATTTATAGAGTGAATTCATTCCCTGAAGCTTTCACTGCATCAAACTACTACATGAATGTATATAGTGTTCACTTGGGCCTTGAAAGCAATTTAGATGACTTAGTCTTTTGGATGGATGCAGCACTGTGGTAAATGTGAAATGTGAATGCATCCATTTCAAACAGGTGCAGGCTCTCTGGCACTGGGCTCCATACTTTGTGCAGACTTAGCCTTAGGAAAAATTCCCATAATTATTAAAAAAAAAAAAAAAGTATAAAGATCCAAAAACACACAGTAAGTTTCTTACTTTCCTCATTGCTAATTTAAACATTAAAAATATTAAAAGTATGTTAGAGGAATCCCTGGTAAAGTATATGTGGGATACAAAAAACTTTTAAGCATTTGGCATCTGTCTCCGTGATATGATTAGTACAATTAGACCTTGATCTGATGAAAATTCTGAGAGTCAGTTTCGTATGGAGACATATAAATATATGGAATATATGCAGATATTGAAATGCCAAAAAGATGTCTAAGCTCCTGTTATCATTCATAAGAACTATAGCTTGATTTAATTTAGTAGATTATCTAAGACATCCCCTAGGACCACCAGACAGAATTAATGAAGATCTGTGCTTTTCTAGAGCATAGTACAATGCTAGCTGGGAAAGCCTAGGACATCTCTAATATCCCTCCAGATTTAGACATATGACTGAAGATTTTTATTTATCGTCATCTGAAACATTCTTTAGGTTCTGCTGGCCTTAAGTCCATTCAAGGCCTACAATTTGGCCTTTTATGTAATAGCTTGGTTACAGCTGATAACTTGTTTTGCAGTAGGTTGTGTCAGGAAATTTGCATCATTTAAGCTGTGAGTAGCCCTGAAGAGATATCAGGAGCAGAATATTGAAATACCTGAAAAAAAGTTGAAGAGAACAGAGAAATTTGAAACCTTTACAAAACTCTCCAGACAGACCAATATTAAGAGATGTGAAGTTTTCATAGGACCATAGTACAATTCAGGTTAGAAGGGACCTCAGAAGGTCTCTGTTCCAATCTACTGTTCAAAGCATGGTCAGCTGTGAGCTCAGATCTTGTAGCTCTCCAGTTAAGTCTTAAGAATATCCAGGGATGGAGATTGCATATACTCTCTGAGCAACCTGCTCCATAGCTGGACTGTCCTCAGGGTGAAAAAGTTTTTTTTTACATCCAGTCTGAACACTCTTTGTTTCAACTTATGCTACTTGTCTCTTGTCCTCCCATCACACAGCACTGTGAAGAGCTTGGCTGTGTCTTCTCAATAACCTACCCACGCGTACTGGAGGGGAGCTATTAATTCTGCTCCAAAGCCATCTTCTACAGGTTGAACAAGCCCTGTTCCTTTGGCCTCTGTTCATTGGGCAAGTGCTTCAGCCTTGAGCATTGTAGTGATGATCTGCTGAACTCGTTCCACTTTATTAGTGCCTTTTTTTGTATTGGAGGGCCAAAACTGCAGTAGTCTAGATGTGGTCTAATAAGGACTAAGTGCAGGGGGACAACCATTTCCCTCACTCTACTGTCTGTGTTTGTGTTAACATAGTCAAGGATCTTTGTCACCATTACATACTGCTGGCTCATGCTCTTTTCAGTAGAGTCTATTTCAGTAGAGCTGCTCCATAGTAAGACAGTCCCCAGCCTGTATTGCTGCAAGGGTTATTACTTTCCCAGATACAGGACATTGCATTTGTTTTGTTTGATGTCAATAGGTTACTATTTACCCAGTCCTCCCTCTAGTCTGTCTAGGTCTTTTCAAATGGTCATTCTGCTCTCAAATATATCAGCTTGTCCTCCATGATTTGGTGTCAGATTTGATGAGCCCACTATGTTGTATTTTTTTCTGTTGTCTCTAGTGAAGATGGTATGTACAAAAGGTCTTGAGACAGACCATAATATGCCTCCACTTGATACTTGCCTTCAGGAATAGTGCACCCCTTTAATCTCTACCTTCTAAGCCTACTCATTTCATCAGTCTTTACTCACCTAGCTGATCAGCTAGCTATTCAGACCATAAAATCTCAATTTGAGTACACAGGAAAATAGTGCCTTGTTAAGGTCAAATGAATGACACACACTGATTTCCCTTCATTTACAAATGAATTCATTTTATCATAGAAGACAAACCTGTGGTAAATCCTTGCTGACTGTTCCCAGCTACTTCCAAGTGCTCATAAATGCATTCCAAGAGGACTCACTTCGTGATTTTCCCAGGGACCAAAGTGAGGATGACTAGAATGTGGTTCTCTGTATTGACCCTTTGGCCTTTTTCAACGATGTGTGCAGAATTTGCCATGTTATAGCTGTTGAGGACTTTCCTGCACTGGGGTGGGAGATGGGAGATGGGTTGTAGGATTCTAGTTGCAGATGTCCCTGCTCCCTGCAGGGGGGATAGACTAGATGACCTTGAAAGGTCCCTTCCAACACAAACTATTCTGTGATTCTGTGTGATTCTTTGTGAATCTCAGTAAGTAAAGGCAAAGCAACAAGTGGCATCATGAAATAGTTGATTTAATAAGATAGACTAAAAATGTGGATAGCAAGTAAATCTTATATCCATTCAGATACTGTGAACCCTGCTTTCATGTAACATTGGACAGACCACATTTGGTTTAATGTCCCACTCTTACCATGATGCTTTTTATCTTATATAACAAACAAAATTATATATCTTCTTCAGACAGGTTGGAATGTTATCTTTTTCATAATACCCACCAGAGCACAGCACACTACCAGCTGTGCTTCTTTGAACAGAAAAATTCTAGACATTCAGCTCCAGGCACAAGCTGGACATGTAATCTGATTACAGGGCCTTGGAAATCATTGTGAAGAAGCCAATGTTGAGTACTTTGAAACAACTACAATGAATATCATCAAGACTCCAGCAGCAGGATATTTTGTGTTCAGGAAAATAATTTCTGGTGGCAAAGATATCGGACAAGGATTAAAGTAACTCATAACCTGAAAGAACAGAATCTGTCAACATCCTACAGCTTTTTTAATTATTATTTATTTTTATTTTTATTCTTTGAAGGGTTGCCCAGTACTTCATGAGGGTTCCAAATAAATCATAAAGAAGAAACAGATGAAACAGGGCAAAACCAGATTTTATCCAATACTGGTCAGATCACAAGGAAGAAATGCCTAACGTTGGAGTATAAACAGGGATTTTTTTATCAAGAGAATCAAAGACCTGACAGAATATTAATAAGACATATTCCTTGACTAGGTACATTTGGGGCAAGTCAAAGAATTAAACTACTAGACAGAAAATAATGCCCAGTTGTTAGTATGATTGGAACTATATGGAAATCTTCAAGATTACAGTAATTCAAAGTAGCGGATTTTATGGCTTAAGTCCCACCTTTATTCTGAGACAGAATGAAATCAACAGCTGTAATTGTACTGAGAGAATCATGTAGTCAAGTCAGCTAGTCCTTCAGTTTCCAAGAAGGAAGCTATCCAAATGTATCTAGGATATAGAAAGTGATTATGGTAAAATGTGGCTTTCTTGATATGATGCATAAGAAGGTAAAAATAAGCATAATTTAAGTTCTACTACAGCAATTGGGAATTTGAACACATGGTACCTGCCTTCGAATTGGAAAGCAATAAGAAAGCAAATTTAACTATTTGACAAAGACAGGTGGCAAAGCTAGAACAAAGATTTCTGAATAGAAGTATTAAATAATGCAACTTCTCTGTCATTAGGTTATATAACATTTTAGGAATTGATGAATTGGAGAATGTGGACTGCATTTCTAGGAAGTCAACAGGTGCCTGAACAAAAGACACAAAACCAAAAGCCAGTAGAAGGACAATGTAACAATCTGCATTGGCTTGGCAAATGTGTATGCAAATGCTGGAATGCCAGCTAGCAGTTTTGTAATTTGTTTACTTAGCATAAAGATAAGTTTTAATGGCAAACATAGCCTTTTTCATTTGAATTAGCCAACATGTGAGGCATGAAAGAAGAAGAATCTTAAATGGACATTGAGATCAGATTTTTCTGCCTTCAGAAAAGAATAACAAACTATGACTAAAAATAAAAGTCAGTTTCTGGGATTTACAAAAACTGGTTTAAAAAATAAAATGGAGGGAAAAAAAAAACGATTAAATAAGAGAATATGCAGATTTTTTTTCCTGTATACCTGTAATCACATATTATTTATAGAACTTCCTTTCTGTGAGAAGAACAAGCACTCAGATTATGCTAAGTATACAAAAATTATATTCTGCTTTTAGAAATAACAGAGGACATGATGTAACACTGAAAAAAATAGCCTACACCATACTCATTAGAATTTAAAACTTTACCTCAATCTTTAATTAGAATTTAAAGTTGAGATCTAAAGCACTAGTTAAAGCCAAATTACAGCTGAATTTCCTGACCTTTCACTGAAGTGTTTCTTTCATCTAAAGATTTGGTAACTTCTTTGTTTTTAAGAAAAGTAACAATTTGCTACAGGTTAATCTGATTGTCCACCTAGAGGCAAATTTTCAAAACATGTGTAGATGCAAATATTACATGTGTAAGAATCTGCATTTCTACAGGTGAACTGACATTTGGAAGTGCAAATTGGATGGAAGGAAATAGAGATATCCAGTTTACACGTTCAAAAGTTGTTTTGAGTTCACTTGGACAGATATGTGGCATGGCACTGGGAAAGCATTCTGGGAATGGTAGTTTACAGACCATCCCCAGCAAAGTACACATTAGGCAGCTTGAACTGATAATGAAATAAATACAAATAATTTCTTTATAGGTAAAAGGAAGAAGAAGTCACAAGAAACAAAACAATGAGGTATTTACTGGAAACAGAACCAGCAGGTCCTATTTATTGAATCAACTTTTGGGTTTTTTTTTTGCAATGCTGAAAGACCAGGAGATGGAGTCTGTATTAATCTAGCCTGTGGTTTATTTAAGAAATAATTTTTCTTAAAGTTACTCAAAGCCTAAAAGCAAAGGAATGATAAAAACATGCAACTTTTGCCCCGGTCACATCTGTCAGCCTGAATAATGGTTTTTGAGATGCCTTTAGAGCTTTGTTGTCTTGAAAATAGTAAAATTTCATCATTTACAATGACTGTTGGAGCTAATTTGCCCTAAATGTATACAAATAAATTAGTAATCTACATCTAAGGTAGTCTTATCGCCTGCATTACCTAACTACTCCAAAAGGAGATAAATTGCCCTCTAGAGACTCCTCTTCCTTCCAGTTGATAATAAAAAGAGATTAAAGTAGTAACTTAAGATTTTATGATTATGTTTAAAATTTAGATTATTTGACTAGTAAACATCATAGTCAGACAGATGAATCCCACCCAAGTCTGCCTTTAGACATCTGGAGAACAACAGCTGCAACAGATGCTTCAAATTTCTGCTTTAGAAGCAAAGTGTGAAAGCTCTAGAGACAGAATTTGCTACACCTGAAACCATCATAGAAGACTACTTCCACTGGCTTGAGGCATTGACTACTATTAGAGTAATCATTGAGGTTAAAATGAGGCTGCTATTCCTAATATATATTTGTTTTATTTCTCTCTATTTTTGATAAGTGAGCTACACCATCTTCTTTCTTTTTTTAAGAAGAAAAAAGCTTGATTAAACCATTTTTCTCTGAATAATGGGTCTTGCATCTCTCAAGTGTCTCCTGATGTCTGCTAGGAACTTTGTAAGGTTTTTTCTATTTTTTGTTATACTATTAATGTCTTTTACATTAATTCAGATTAATTTAATAAGGTTATTCATTGTCACTATTATTCCTTGTAGAGGTGTATCTTGTTATATGTTGTAATAAAATATAATCCTATTTCTTTCCAAAAGACTGCTCTGGGAAAAAAAAAAAAAAAAAAAAAAAGTTTCTGCTGTACCACTGTCAAAAAAATAACAATAACCCAGACTGCAAAGAACTTGCTTTTTGTACTTGTGCCATTTCTTATTATACTTTTTTCTCACAGGCTTTTATACTTTCATTCCTTGCACTTTTAATTACTATATCCATGTCTGTTTTTTTGGTTTTTGGGTTTTTTTTTTGTTTTTTTTTAATTCCAGTATGTTTTCCCAAGAAATATTCTGAAAGACACTCATTGTGGTTTTGGTTTTTTTTCACGAGCTTTTGGTTTTTACCATCCTACAGAAAGGACTATCAACATCACAAAGTATAGAAAAGATTTTCATTGTTCTTTTCTATTTATCAAGGTCCATTTTGCCCCCTTCCTTTGCTGTGAATACTACTACAGTGGTATTCCTCTTCTATATTTTATAACCTATCTGTATGGTGGATTTTTGAGACAAGCACCTCAAAAGTATATGGCATATCAATCCGGTAAATACCTGTGTGGTTAGACTTGAGATTTAAAAAAAACCCTTGAGCTTCAGAGATCCACTATAATGTGAAACTAAAATTAGTATATAACACCTCATCATTTGATCTACACTTCATCTACATTGTATTTGCAGTCTTCAATGTAAGGAAACTTCACTTAAAAATGCATCTTCGGGGGGTTATTGAAAATGAATGGGTCAAGAACTCTTACTTATTATGTTAACTTTGGGCAGCATAGAGACCCTGGGACCTTGTTTCAAATAATTATCCTCAGATTATGTTCTCCCTCCTTCTCCTTCTTCACCCTTCACAGAGCATCTCTAGGCAAAAGGTTGATGTGACTGTATCTTCCTTCTGGGTTTGCAGTATTGCAGGCTTACATTCATTCAAGACCTTCACTTTTTTTTTTCCTTTATCTTTTGTTGATTGTTTTAAGGTGGAATTATTAAAAAGGAACAAACTTCAAAACATATCTTCATTGTCACTTCATTCTTGTGCAACCATTTTCTTTTGCCATTTCTGAGTGCCTCCTAATTTTATGTAATAGGTAAAAAGTAATATATAAAACCTCTAAACAGCAAAGCTGTCAAAAGCAAACAGAAATTCAAAGGAAAGTCTTGTGCCTATCTAAATAATACCACATTATTTTTATTATTCAGCTCTTTTTTTTCTGTTCAAAGGTCACTGTTCAGAGGTTATAGAAGATTGGTGTTTTATAAATCTGTGGGAAAAATAAAAGTCTCTTTATCCCAAAAATAAGAGAATTTTCCAGCTGTTAGTAATGGGTTTTGATGACTATATCTCTGGGTAACCTACCCATTGCAGCCATAAGAAACAAACATCTGTGTGACATTTTAGTTATCATTTTTGCCGATTGGCCTGTTGTTAATGGTACCTTCATTACATTCTGTTTCAGGATTGACAATTTTTCATTTCTTCTTGCCTCCTGACATGCCCTGCAATTTAAAATTATTGTTCTTTCTGTTTCCAGAGGTATAAATGATGTTCTTTATGTCTTTTTAATTTGCTTCAATTTTCCTTATTTCAGCCTGCCTGGTTCATCAGTGCATAGTAGTTCATGTTCTTGTTATTCTTTCTTCAGTGTGAACTGTTACTGTTTTCTGGTTGCTGTTATCTTCTGCATCTACCATCTTTTACCTTCATTAACTGATGGGCTTTATTTGAAAAAGAGGAAGGATACAGGAAGACATTTTCTGTTTTCACATTTTTGGCACCATGTCTTATTTTTCATTTGTCTGGAAAGTGTCTTCAGTCTTTATTTAGGAAATAATTTACCTTTATGCTTCTGAGAGGTTAAATTGTAAAACTATCCTTTGTTATATGTTACCCTAATGGCCTCAGATCTGTTCTCTTACATCTCTTTGCTCTATGTCCATACAGTGTCTCATACTGTGGGATATTATCAGCCTTCAGAAACTCCTATAAAAGGTAGCAAAACTGAATTCCTATAAAGTATTTCCGTCTTTTCAATGATGGATGAAGTCAGAAATACCCTTTGCCAGTCCACAGAAGATGCTATACCCTATATCCTCATCTGTTGAAAGTACATTTAAGGGCAACACATAGTTGCCATTTATCCTGGAGGTCACCAAATTCTACATAATCACCCAGCCATTAGGAGGCTCTTATTCATAATTGCCACAGAAAGAAATAGTTTTCCCACAAAGGTCACAGAAGTGCTTGTATTCAAACACAACAATGAACTGAAGAGAATATAACAGCAAATTTATTTGGCAACAAACTTTTGTTAATTTAGATAAGTGTCAAAATATGAGGAAAAAAAATCCTATTTTTTTTTTTTTAAACTAACATTAATTCTCTCATTCCAGCCTGTCTCCTCAATCTGCTTACCTTCTTCCCGTTGCTAACCACAGTCCTTTTGTGGGCAGGATGTTACACCAGCTTGTTTCTGATATAGCATAAACTAAGCATCTCATGTAGATATGCTTCTTCTGTACAACTGCAAAAACAGAGATTCTTAGTGCCATGAACTTGTGAGTTGCATGCTAACTTTATCTCATAAACAGTTTACTTAGAATTAAACTCTTGTTTCTCCCCTTTACTATGATTCTAGTTCTGTGAGAAAAATTATTATTTATTATTTATGGAGCTTGAATAACTATGAGTGATCAAGATTTTAAAACTTCTGTGTCCTCTATTGAGTACTAGCCCTTTAACACTGATGTTCCATCAAGGACCATTCTTAGCCTCACCTTGCTTATCTTTCACTGATGAGATGCAGCATAGCTTCTATCTACGTCTACATTAGACAAGCTCATTAAAGCTTGTGAAATACTCAGAGAGTGTGCTAATAGAGGGCATGTGAGTATGCAAATAGAGAGAAATACCTGCTAATTGCCTGGAAGAAGGTTGATTAGTCTAATTCTGGCAAAGTACAATTTATATGCTGTCAGACTTGTTCCTTCTCTCAGGTGACCAAAAGTCACCAAACTACTTTGGTGCATCCTCTAGTCTTCAGAGTAGTTGGACACAATGTTATGCTTAGGTTATTCTTGCTGTTTCTGAGATCAAGAATGTTGTGTTTAGGTCTGTATGCAAAGAATTGAGCTATAAAGATTAGTCTAAGGTATGCATTGCCCATGATCTTATTTACATTTGTAAAATTATGGGCACTCCATCCATTCATTATGTGATGTTTGATTTAAGGAGATTTGAACAGTTTGAGGTAGAGTAGCTATTTGGAGTGTAATTAAATTATCTCACTTTGCTTCTTTGGAAACCTCAATTAGGAGAGAGCTATTTCTGTTGCAAAGGAAGTATGTTTTGTTGATATGTAGAAGAAAGGAGAACAAAGATAGAAGGGAAGCAGTTAGTAGTGTCTTAATGATGGGGAGGGGAGCATGTAGCAGACAGCTGAGAATTCTCCATCAAGAAGAGGGTGTTAATGTCTCAAATAATGGCTGTAATATACATAATCCTTCAGGAATTACTATTATGGCTAATGTAATAAGAAATAAGTTAATAACACTTCAGTTCCTTCTAGCAATTCTGCTGTACTTACCTTATTTAACTATCATATAATAGTGATGGAATGAGTCAGATATTATGGTGTCACATTGACAATGAACAGCTTCCTGAGGAAGGACTATCATAAAAGGATCTGTGTCATAGAACAGATCTCTTTTTTTTTTTTTTTCCTGTTGATACTAAAATAATTATTGCTGTCATTGCAAGAGGAAAAGGGAAATTTTTATTCTTTAGGGAAGAGTCTTCCAAATTCTATCAACTTGGTAACACAACACCATTTTGAGGAGGTATAGAAGGAATCAAAACATTTAATCCCATTCTGAAACTGCCAGAGGCTTCAGGCAAGCAGTTCAGTGGTCTTGAGCTAATTTCTTAATCCTTGTGTTCTCAAATTATGTCATGTCTCTATAGCAGAATGAGGTGAAGTAGTTTGTCTAGTTGAAAACTTCAGCTACTGGTGGGACATCCACAGATATAGCAATCACCCAAATATATGTGGTGATGATTGTAAAAAATGTGTCATTGCAATCTGAGTTGTATTTACGCTATGTGGATAATGCAAGCTGAATTTGCTTTGTAACTCTCTGCCCCCTGCCACCCTTCTGTGAGGATTTGTAAATCATCTCTAGCAAAAGGGAGAAAAACTGGAATTGAAGTGTGTGGAGAGATGTATAGGCAGATATTGTACTAGTTGTACATCTGTACTCCCCGTATACTGCAGTCTACTATCTGAGACCTGTGTGAATGCTTTGCTACTCTTCTGTCTTAATGTAAAAGAAAACGGGATTTACTCAATCCACACGGATCTTAAACTGTCTGGTGGTTTCAGTGCAAATGGTCTACGTTCATTAGTTGAATATTTAATATAAGGAAATATCCCTAGAGGTAGTGATTTACATTTATCTATTTGTCTTGAAACTGGAATAGCATGTAGTGAAAGCCTCACATTGGTCTAGATGTAAAGTAAATTCCAGTGTGGATGCCTCTTCAGCAAACAAACCCTAATGTATCTGCATATAGATTGCATTCACTGTCTACTCTAGGACTGCACCCACTGTGCAAACCATGGCAAAACTTCTTATTTCACCAGTCTCAGGATTCAATTTTATTCTTGATAGCTGGCCTTAGTAACAGTCAGTCCTCAAATACTGATGTACTTTAAAGGATGCTCTGCAAAGTGCTACCTAGCTATATTATGATCAGACCCAAATACCAGAGCATCAGTAATAAATGGATCGGAATTGATTATTTATCAGATTTAGTTTTACAATGCAAAAATTCCAATGACTAAGAATAATGACACATCCTGCTTGCAGTGGATGCAAATACATCTCTTTCTTATAATCCAAAAGTACACAAACTGTGACTACTACATATACTAACTGTGACTGCTTTGTTACTATTTTTAATGCCTCACAAACACAAAATATATTTGCACTCTGAAAAAAAATCATGACACTTTCTTAACATCATCACTGCAAGACCAAAATAAGAGACAAAGGCAGGAGATTTAAAGGCCTTTGGAGAGGCTGAGCTCTGCCTGCCAATCATTTTCACAAGGGCATCCATAGACAAATGTTGTCTCCTTTGAATGGATAGAGGTGTAATGATGACAAAGATACCTTTTGTGACTTCAGACTCTATATTGATAATGTTTGGGTGGGGTTTTTTTGTTGTTGTTTTTTGAGGTTTTTTCTTTCCCCTGGATTGCACTGTCACAGCTAAGATAATGCCAGGTTTTACTTTTCAAATTCCTTTTGATTTTAACCAATCATCCATAGTAAAATTTCTCTAGGCTGAAATTGTAACATGCTTGTGGAAGCTATGAATTAGGAAGTCCAATGTGTTACAGTAGAGGTCCTTAACTGTAGGATGTGTTAATACGATAATTGTAATATTCAGTCAGCAAAATACCTGCAGACTGTTGATTAACTTGAAATTCCAGTGTGCCTTTGTTTCATAGCCATTGTAGACTATTACATCTGTGTATTGTCACCAGTAGAGAATTTTTTCTGGAATTGTATGATACCCATTAGTACAGTGCAAAAAGTAATGTGTATTTTAAAATGACAAATGCACTATACATAGGCTTCCAGTGGACAAAACCAAAAATTTCTCAGTAATAGAATTATTTTAGCAAAGTAGGTCTGGGTGTTCTTTGTGTGTTTTTAGCAGGACTAAATTTATAAAACAAGATCATGATCTATGGTGATCACTATTCAATTTGGAATGAGTTTATTGTCTTCCACAATGACCTTTTGTCATGGTTTAGGGTCAGGGCTGAATTTGCTTTAGACCTTTCCCTTAGACCTATAACAGACACTCTCTGTTAACCCCCCTCCATCCCCCAAGGGGAAGAGAAAAGGAATAAGGGAGAGAGACTTAGTGATTAGAAAAGGAAACTAGAACAGCTTTAATGAGAAAAATAATAAAATAGAATATGTACAAATATATACAAAACCAGTACCAAACCCAACCCCCTGATGGTAATTACATCACCGTCACCACTGATGCTGTGGAACAGGCACCAGGGGAGTCCCAGCCTGGGCCCTGCAGCAGACGGTAGCTGTGTTCAGAAGCTGGATTCTGGTACCGGATTCAGGAACTCACCGATTGGGATTGAAGGCAGAACGGACAGAGTCCTCCTTGGATGCTCCGAGGAAGGAACTGAAAGAGGACCTGAGCCAAGCCAAGCAAAGCTGACAAGGCAGTCTGAGAGGGGAGAGGAGCCTGGGAAAAAGCCCACAGACCCTTTGGATCCCTCTGCTTTATACCAAATATGATGTATATGGGATAGAATACCTTGTTGGTCAATTTGGCATCACCTGTCCTGTCCAGTCCTCCCTGCAGGTGTGGTCTTTCACTTTCCTGCACCCCCCTATGTGATACAGAAGATCCAGCAGTGGCCTTGGTCTGCATGCCAATCCTTGGTAGTAACTCTAAACACGGGGTGTTATCACTGCCAGCAGCAGACACTGTCCATGAAAACAGGCTGTTGACTTCAGACAGTGCAGTTAGTTAGAAGAACTGAACTGAAAAGTAAAATCACTGAACAGAGTTAGTTTTGTTTTCACTCAAACCAGGACACCTTTCTTTATTTACTTGGGCCCTCATTTGTGTGTTGGACAGTGTTTTCAAATCTTGCATATTTTTGTCTCTGATGGTCAGCTTAGAAAGACAACCTTCTGTTCCCTGGAATATATCCTTCAAATAGAACAGAAGAAACTTTCTCTCTTGACCCCTCCCCAAGTCTTTTAAAAAGTCATTATAAAGCTAACAGACATACATAAAACTCCATTTAACCATTGCACAGGTTATGATAAAAGTCAGGATATTTGCTTTGTTCCCCTTAAATCTTTACAGAATGCTGCTGTGAAAGTCAGTTTTATCTCCTGAAGCTCAGGCCATGAAATTCCCCAATTAAAATTTTTTCACTGCTTACCATCCCTTTAGTCATGTTCAAGGTCCTTGTCTTCCCCATCAAGGCTGTACTTTCATTTCTGCTTAGTGTACTTCTTTTCTTGACTGCACATAAGACTCCCACCTAGGTGCTGCTTTCAAACCCTCCTTCTACTTTTATCTTTGTATTTTGTTCCTGCCTGCCTAACTTGGAACTGCAGCTGAAATTCTTCTCTGGCAGAGAAACCTATAGTGCCTGTGCATCAGTCACTCCTCATCCATGCTATTCACCCATGCCTGCCCATTCCTCTGATGATAAGTGTTTTACAGCCCCTTGCTTTGCCATGGTGGGTACATGGGGGACTTCGACAGCTGGAGCACAATACTCTGCAGCATAATTTAAGAAGACAGGCTTTGTGACTGAGTGAAAATTTATCATATTCACTTTAGACTGAGTTTAGGGAAAGATCATAGCACAAAAAGGCTATTAGATTACACAGCAACTGCTTTAACTTCCATCAGCTATGCCATCTTCAGTGGTCCAGAGCACTGTATGAAACCTTGAAGGAATGAGATTTCAAAGACCTGGGGATTTTATTCAGTTTTAACAGAAAATTTTCATCACCCTCCCCACCTCCAATCTTCATTAAAAACAAAACAAAACAAAACAAAATTATAAAACTTCAATTAGAATAGTCATTTTGTTTCAGTGAAAATGTAGCTGCATGGTGGTTTGTTTGCTGGAGACTCAGATCAGGCTGTAGCTTGCACATATTCCATATGTGGCATAATTTCAAAGAGGACCTATGAAAATTGAAGATTAAGTTGAAAGTTTGTGTTTTAAATGTCTATCCTGTGCTTGCTATCTGTTAAAAATAAAGAGATGAATATGATGACATTGGAGAAAAAACAAACAAACAAAACAAAACAAACACCACAGTTTTGTTTACTGGCTTCTGATGAATTTATATTGTACTTAAAAGGTAATTTTGAGTTTTCAGGCCATGTCACATTCAGCTGATCCATCTATATATACATATGGACATAGAACAAATGTGTACGCATTAAAAATTAGATGAGGTTAAAATAGCAGGTTTGATCTTAAATGGAAATAAAATCTACCAATTACCTTTAATTTAAAGTTAAATATGAGGGTCAGATGAAAAATCTGCCTGATGTAAATTGAAGAAATGTTTCCAAGAAAATTTTTTGCTTGCTTGTTGCAAAGTTTTAGGAATTTGGAAAACATATGGAATTCCTTATTAATTAGAAGAAATTTGTTCCAAGTAGTATTGATGGAATCTGGAGAGGTGATGTGAGTGATTGGAATGTTCAGGTTATAAACTGCAACTTGTTCAGCAAAGCCTTAGAGGATGAGGAAATATATCTAAAAGTAATTAGTTTCTATATGGCATGAGATCATGTCTTGACTTAATACACAAGCTAGTTTCAAGCAATAATCTGTTCACATATATCTGGTTTGCTTTTCAGAAGGTTTAATTTCCCAGAATTAAACAAAATGCTAAGTAAAGGATTGAAAAATAAAATCAGAAAATACAAACAAAAGACTGTGCATTATTTAAAATGAATCTTTGTATGGACAAAACAGGTTACTTCCATGGCCAAGGAGAACAATGTTGGTTTAAGTCTACCTTACTGTCAGAGACCAAGAAAAGGTAATGTAAGAGATCTATAGTTTGTCTATCTTAGTTCTGAATATATCTGAATATATCTATCTGAGTATAACAAAACAAATGAACAAAGCAAGTAACATGGTTGGGTAAATGTAACATTTAATCTGAGAGCAATCCAAAGAAAAACAATTTAAAAGCTTCAATGGGATTAAATTGATTGAGGATAAAGTATATGGATGTAATTATATTCTAATACATTTTTATGGAAAATGGGTCATCAAACTTTGTTTCATTCCTTGATGCTGGTTGGTAAAGTTAGTAGTATAAATCTAATAACATTAGACATTTATCAGATGTTTGACAGCATGACAAAATATTGTGATTTTAAAATTAATGCTATATAATATCATTCTAACAAAATATATATGAAATAATGAATGAATGAAAAGCACTTCTCAAAGAAGTAACTTCAAATAGGGAAAAAATCCTGAACTTCTTCCCAAAGGAGTTTGCTAGGAAAATTCAATTGCTTTTTAATATCTTTATCAGTGGCAAACATGAGAAAACAAGCACTCCTAAGGCAGATGTTAATTATGTCCTTTTCAGTTTGTGACTCCTGAACTGTGTAAAAGTTGTGCACTTGGACTATCCTCACACTATAGACATTGATAAAATTATGTTTTTGTGTATGTTCCCTTCAGTTTTAGCCAACATAAAAGCTGTACTGCATAATGTCAGGCTAATATTTTCAATGCATGAAACTGAAGATATATATGTGCATGAGATCATGAAGATGAGTTAAATGGATGCTGTAGCATATGCTGCAGGAGAATCCCCACTTTGGTGTCTGGAGCACCTCCTTGCCCTCTGTCTTCACTGCCTTTGGTGTTTGCGGAGTTGTTCCTCCCACATATTCTCATTGCTCTCTCCACTGCTGTTGTTTTGCCACAGATTTTTTCCTTGTTCTTTGATACGTTATCAGAGAGGTGCTACCATCATTACCAATGGGCTCAGCCTTTTCCAGCTGTGCATCAATCTTGTATCTGACTGGCATTGGCTCTATCTGACACAGAGGAGGTTTCTAGGATCTTCTCACAGAAACCACCCTTGTTACTTCCTCCTGTTATTAAAGCCTTGCCAGCACACCCAATACAGTGATATTGTGTAAGGAATTGAAAATTACTTTCTAGGATAATGCTGTGCCAACAAGCCAGCCTGTTCTTTTACGAATATAACTTAGAGAGTAGCAAAAGTCTTTTAACTCCACATACAGAACAAGGGAGATTAGTACTGGATTTCTGGATAGATGTGATATCGTAGTTCTTAAATGTGGTTGGCAAATTGAAGAGGGTACAGCAAGCAAGTAAAAAAAGCCCCAAACTTTCAAGTCATTTAAGCTGGAGAAAATGTATTGTGAAACTTAAAAAATGTATTTTATTTATCTTATCAAAAGACAAGATTGAAAGGAGCCTAGAATACAATATTAAGCACCTTTTCAAAGAGCAACTACTGAATGTCAGAGAGCTCTTCGATCTACTTGAGGAAGGGTAACAAAAATCAGTTGCTAAAAAATTTCAGATTACTTGATATAAGTATATTTTTAGAAGTGAAGACAATTAAACACTGGAAAAATATTAAAAGTGAATTTATCTTTAAGTCTATTTCTGTACAGTCTTCTCAGTAAACACACAATTATATTTTTTTTCAGACTGTGTTTTTTTTCTGAAACTCTTGTATGTCCCTGTTGACATTTAGGTTGTAATGTAGAAGTTGAGTTCCAGTACATGAAGATTTCTAAATAGACTATCAGAAAAACATAAAATGTAAACCAAACTTTAGAAGATTAAGATCTTGTTGCTTAGGTGTTCTGAGAGTTGTCTCTGCAGTCCTTTAAGACTAAAAATCCTGTTGATACCCTTGGAAATTTTCAGATGGCGATTATTTGAGATGTCCATGAAAATGCATAGCTGTGCCTGTAGCTATATCATAAAGGACAATGTTTTGGAAAGAGTCCTTTACAATATCAGGTGTCTGAGAAGTTCTGTAGACAGTATTGTGTTTATGTAGATGCAGTGCATTTTGGCTTAGCTAGCACTAATCTAAATTGAAATGTAAACACTTATAGGGTCTGCTGGTCAGTACAAAGCTTGATGTAATGGTTTATATTTTTCATATAGGAGGACACAATAAGACACTACGCCTATTGTACCATTCTGCATTTAGAATGTCAAACATGAGGACAAGGTGGATTGACCAATATTTCTAGAGAAGTATATGAATTATGTCAGGTGAGAACAAAACTCATAGACTGCCAGGTGCCTAAATCAGTCATAACATCCTAATCCCCAGCATACACGAGTGGTATAAGTTCTGGCCTAACAGCAATTTTTCTTGCAATAATTCTACGGAGTTCATGATGATATCAAATGTCAGAAAACCAGCTGGATTATAGAAGGCCTTAAAACCAATTTTTGAAAGAAATAATAATCTGAAAAAAAAAAAAAAAAACAGAGGTAAATGGGAAAAAGAATAAATTGCTTCAAGAACAATAAATTAAACTTTTGCTTGTTATTTGAAGGCATTCAAATGCGGTCCCAACATTTAATGATAAACTAATTTCTAAGAAATAGAGGAACAGGGATTTGGAATAGCTTTCTAGCAGTAGCAGTGCAAATTATTCTTAATTATTCTTAAAATGGATTATTTTATTAAGGTATTGTATGTGACTATGTATTATAGCAAATATCTGAAATTGTTAAGCCAGGAAGCCCCTTCCAGTTCCATGTGTTTGTCCCATTAAGAAAAATATCAGGTAAAGGGACACAGTATTATGTGTGAATGGCTTTATGTTTCAATTTATAATGATTAAAAAAGAAGAAAAAGAAGAAAAGTCTGTTTATCCATCTTGTTCACAGACATTAAATTACCCTGATATATGAAGAGATGTCAGCTCAGTTGTTTCACATAGGAGAAACAACATGCTTGAAACTCTCCTGGACAGAGCTCTTACCTTGATTGATTAATACTGAATTTCTTTGATTTCAGATAGTTCCAGAAATGCACATTCTGGCACTTTTGTTTTTAACACTGAATCATGCTAAGTTTTTATGACCCTTTTCAAAGGAAGTTTCAATACTTATTTAATAGAACACCGACAATAGCTTTGGAGAAGAAATATTCCACACAAAAATCATTTTACTGTGAATCTTTTGAAGTAAGATTTATACACTTCATAAAAATGTGTACACAGGGTAACCTAACAGATTGTTTCTAATTGCTCATTGAAATCAGCATGGGCCCATAACTATGGGCTGCAGGGCTCCAACTCTTGACTTTTTAAACACTTTCCTAAAGGTATCAATTTCTCATTGAAGGTGTGAGATGAATGTCTAGCTGCTAAGTGTGAGAAGGGTGGTAATGGAAATCAGTAGTGTTAATTAAATTACAAGAATTAACATATCCAGTATTTCTTGCTCCTCTATGCTATTGCAACTGATAAAGAGTGAAGAGTGTTTTATGATCCCCTCCTTCTCACAAAATAGTTCATATCCAAAATCTTTGCCAAGATGCAAGTGAAATTTTGACTAATTGATCATTTGTTTTTATCTCCTCCCTCTCTTTCAACAGGACCAGTAGCTTGGAAAATACAGACTGAAAAAGAGACAGAAAACCCAACAAGCTCCTTTCTGTTCATCTTAGTGGGATCAAACATGGACTATGTATCTTTGAGTACTAATAAAACATTATTCCAGTCTCTGGAACAACAAGGAACTGATGAAAGTCTTGTTCAAAATGAGCAGAAAACAGATAAGTTTGGGATTTTTTTGGTGTTATTTCTTGTTTGTTTGTTTGTGATCTTTCTTGGTGTAGAGGTTGAGATTTTGTTTGTTTGTTTGCTTGTCACTACTTTCCTTGCTTAATAATGTATCAGTGACTGCAAAAGTGGTTGAGTTTGGACAAAAATCCTTTTTTTTTGCAATACTCTAGATGTAACAATTGTTGAGAATTATAGTGAATGTATTCAAATTGAAATATTGATGAATAGAAAGGAGATTGATAGGTAAAACAAGATCACCATAATTAGCTACAGCAAACATATTTTTCTACCTTATTTTGTCATCAGTTCACGAATACACTTAAGGCACTGTTAAAGACTCAATTGCTTCTGGGTTCTTTTCTGCCTGGACATATTGCACTGTTTCACTACTAAGGTACTTGGTGAGATTGTGTTCATGTTTGTAGCTAAACATTTTGTAATTTATTTAAGGTAAAACAGACAAACAAAAAGAGAAATTGAAATTATATGTCTTATTGATTTCTCTTCACACAGTGAACTACGTCTACTTTTTAGTTAGCATATGTTCCTCCATCTTCTTATATTTGACTTTTCTTATTGAGGTTAATTATTGCTTTTCATCATGATTGGCATTTTGATTTGTCCTTTTTCAATCAATGATCTAAGGAAGCTTTTACATTCTACAATAACCACGGTACACATTTTAAAACTGAACCATTTGTCAGTGATCACAGAGCAGGATTTAATATTGTATAGAACTGTAATTGTCTTTGCTAAATTTTAATTCTGATAAAATTTCCATCCTCCACTGAATTCTATTGACATGAAAATTGCAAGGACAAGTTTCCCACTGAAGTTAGTGGGATAATGTGGAGAGAAGAGTATTGGAATAACAGGTGTAAAAACACCTTTCTGTACATAAGCTTTTGAAACCAAACCGATAGTGCTTACTTCTTGGAAAATTCCAGCACATATCAAGAAAACCAGATTTGCCCCTGCACATGTATGTGCCTGTGCGTGCACACGTGTGCAGCTACACTTGCATGTGCACACGTGTGCAGCTGCACATGTATGTACCAGTGCACATGTATGTGCGTGTAAACTGGTGTTTGAGTCAGTGACACCCCGGGAGGGTGTTGGGGTCCCCCTTTTTTGGGTCAATAAAGACCATTTTGGGGTCTCCTTGACTCATAAATAAATTTATTAAATAAATTAATTGGCTCTGAGTAATAATTTAAGGGGGGGAGGGCCCCCCCCCAGTCCAGCTGGGGGGTGGAGAGGGAGGGGATGGTGCGGAGCCACAGGCAGGGCGGGAGTTTGGGGAGGGGAAGGAGGGAGAAAGGAGGTGGGGGGAGGAAGCTGGGACAGCGGGGGGGGAGGAGGAAGGAGCAGCATCTCTATCTTTCTT
>JANHGN010001358.1:18755-30257 GCA_024605025.1 Megaceryle maxima | reverse complement strand
CAGATCACACTGTTGCCATTAAGAAGTTTGAAAAGTTGCAGTTTCTTCTCCCTGTATTAAAGGGAACTCAGATGAGCCTGTCACATGAATACCTGCAACCAGATCACACTGTTGCCATTAAGAAGTTTGAAAAGTTGCAGTTTCTTCTCCCTGTATTAAAGGGAACTCAGATGAGCAGAAGCCAAGCAGTAAATCTCAAAGGAGGGCTTTGTCTAAAATATCACAATAACCCCTGTGCTAACACTGAATACCTAATGGAGATAGTTAATTCCCAGATAAGCCCAGATCAATAAGCCCAGGATGAAGCTTGTAAGCATCGACAACAAACTCTCCTTCCTTCTCCCCCTTGGCTGCAGCACAGGAGGGGCAGGAGGTGGGGGCTGAGCAGGGCTGGGCTGGCATACATTCTTAATTCTCCTTGTCGATGTCTCCTGCTGCAGCAGCGACACTCTCAGCACTGACCAGCTGAGCCAGAGTTCAGAGAAAACACAGTCCTTCCCAAAGCAGCTCATCTGCATCCTCCCTCCCCACCGCAAATCGTCCCCAAGCCCCACTTGCTGATCACAGCCTTGAGGCTCAGATCCTGTTGTGATGAGGTTTAATACAAAACCCTGGCCGACAGGCAACAGATTGAGGAATAAATAACAAAAGCCTTGGTTTTGTTTTGTTTTGTTTTTTTTAAAAAAGCAAACCAGCCACATGCCTCTCAGAGGACAGAGCTGCCTAGAATATGGACTTGTATATTAGGGTGTTGCCCTGCATCATAACACATGCTATGGTGCTCTGCCTTGTGAGGAGAGGAGTGTTGAAAAACATATGCTGAAAGAATGGAAGTACAATATTAGGTGCTCAACATTTATTTAAATTACTAGAAAAAAAAATTTAAAAAGCAGGTAAAGAATGTTGAAAAGATCTAGAGAAAAAAGTGCTACACATTTTTATGTCAACATTGCTAGCAACATTTCTTAGGCTATTTATAATGATGTTTAAGACTGAGGATCCTTGACATTACTTCAAACAAGCAGGCAGGCTAATCAAACTGACAACAGAAGCTATAGTAGCAATTTGGTAGGAAAAAAAAAATCATTATAGGTCTTTGTACGAACACAATCTGGTTATATTAACTTAATAAGGAGAGAAAATCTTTATTTAGAAAGAAAACATTTTAACCTGAAAAGCAATCATGTGTCAAGTAAGTCCCACTTCTAAATGACTGTAAGTGCTCTTCTGTGACAGATTTATCTTTTTCAAAGATTTTTAGTGCCATTTGATTTGTTCTGCATTCAGCTTACTGATCCTTTTCATGAGACGGCACTAGCAGAAATCAGCCAAAGACCTTGCTGCTTGGAAATTACAGTAGTTTTGATAAGGTTCAGCACAATTTCACTTGACACTGGTTTTCTGATAAAGGTCCTGTATGTGGCCACAATGAGTGGAACAAGTGGCTCAGCATTAGGCATTTAGATGTTGTCATCCACCTAATGCTCGTGCATGCCAATCAGAGTATTACTTTGATGACTCCCTTATTGCAGGTATGTGATGACGCACTTATCGGGGGAGGTATAACACAAAAATACGTGAAGTGTATATCAAATCTTGATGCTTAAAAGCACCAAGATAGTGTTTGTTTTTCATCTGGAGACATGAGAGATCTTCTATTGAACAATTACAGTATTGAGGAGGTAAAATTGTGTCAGAGGCACACATATTTTTTTGCACAGCAGATCCGCAGTTGATCTTCTCAGAGAGGCAGTGTTTTGAGA
This sequence comes from Megaceryle maxima, assembly GCA_024605025.1. Lineage (NCBI taxonomy): Eukaryota > Metazoa > Chordata > Aves > Coraciiformes > Cerylidae > Megaceryle > Megaceryle maxima. The sequence continues at coordinate 28,494 of JANHGN010001358.1, read as the reverse complement.
TTAAGAAGGAACTTGTAGAAGGAGAGTTGAGGAGGGACTACTTAGATTTTGTCTGATTCTTGGTATGCAACGGTAGAATATCAAGACAAAAGATTTTGTTTGTTCTTTGTTGTTTTTTTTTTTTTCCTAGAATCCAGGAAATTTGCCTTGGTTACCTACTCTTCTCCAGCTAGATTCCTCACTGTGAGGTAAGAAGTTCACTTGACTCTTCTTTGTGAATCAAAATGCTGAAATTTCTCTTTCTATGTATGTATATATCTCACCAGTCATAAAAACACATGAAACACACTGCAGCTCCCTGTAGCCTCAGAGGGCATCACAGGACTGACATTGCACCTCTCATCACTGCAAGGAGGTACAGCACTGAACTCACAGGAGACTGTTGTGAAGGACACAGCCTTCCAAGCAGCAGAACTATTGATATTAGTGGGGTAAGCTGGGAATAGAATTAATTGGCAATTATGAGTTTTGCAGATTTAGGCTCTGTTTATTTGACTTTTCCTTGGTTGCTGTGACCAGTCAAACCTAAATCAAGTTTGAGAACATAAAAAAGTGCCAAATAATGTTACTTTTGTCACTTAATACATTGTGACTTTACAATGTTGAAAAATCCTCAAGGCATATGTTGTACCAATTATGTTGCTTTTGGTTGCTGAATACATCTGAATAATAGATTGAATTACAACCACTGTGTATGTTATGGAAATGGGATGACATGAGGCTGTAGTGATGGTTATTTAGCTGTCTGAGGATGATATGCTTAACATGAGGAAAAATATTTAGAAACCATTATTGTTTTCATTGCTGAAACAAAAGTGAAGCTAAATCCTGCCCTTAAGAGGTTCAACTATGGTGGTGATGCTGCAGAACTGTGAGGGTCTGATGAGAAACCAGTGCAGCTAGCAAGGGGTCCCCATCAGCTTCAGCAGGCAATGGCTCAGGTTATGGGCTTATGCCCAGGTAACAATAATATCATTGTGAGTGCAGAGAAAATATGGGCAGCAAGAAATTTTTTTTTTGCAAGGCAGCAGAATATATCCCCTGCAAGAGCAATCTGAAGGTTGGCTCAAGAGACAGGAGAAAAGCTTCCAAAACCTCCTTTTACACCAACTTAAAGGTTTCATACTGATAGTTTGCCCCAGTGAGGTCCAGCAAAACTCATTTCTTGGAGGAATTCGAAGTCTGTTTGAGAGCTCAAATGATTTGTGATAAACACGTGTTCAAAACTCTCAGGTAGAAAAAAAAAAGTCAGATATTCATTGTGAATTATAACGTATCCTCTTTCTAATTTGAATTAAACTACATTCCTTTATGCTTTTAGCCTTTAATTTTCTTAACTGAAAAACAAAACAAAACAAAACAAAACAAAGGAAAATCAAAGGACTGATTTTAAATAAAACGTCATAATTTATCATTGACGTAAGTATATTCAGGTTTGTGGAAATAGCTTTCTCTACAGATAAATGCATACAACAACTGTATTTTCAGCTCAAGAAAGAACACCAAATTGATTACACGTGTACTCTGTTGAAAACATGCAAATTTGACTACTTTCTTTCACCAACATATGACTACTTTGGAGACATGAAAATTAACTTTGAGCATTGACCTTAAGTACTAAATAAACATACCATAATTGTGCATCACAATTTTTGTGCTATAACCCCTTCTGACTGACCTGATCATTCTTTATCATAACCTTGTATTTAATTATGAGCCAAATAATTATTTGCACTAAAGGTAGCATAAACTTTATGGTAATAAATTTAGGTCACTAGAAGCAATTCTTCTTGAATCCAAATTTATCAAAGTTTCCATAAAGAAATAAAATAGATAATAAAAACCTGGAAAAAATTTAGACCACTGACTGAAATTAAGGAAGTCTGAAGGTAATGCTTTGTCTAAGCAGTGTTGTTTTTCAGCTGTCCGTGCGGACCTGCTGTTTATGCCAGCTCTAAGGTGTCCCCTGGTGGTTGTAACATGAACAGGACCATCCACTAACTGGCCAAAACTTTCCTGAGGGATTGTAGCAAATGCCCAAAACGCAGATAATAAATCAGGTTAGATATAGTTAAAATAGAAGATATTTTAATAAAAATAATAATAATAATAAAAAAAAAAGCTGAAAAAGCTTTTGTATTAATTGTTTACCCTTTCTTTGTAACAGTGGGAGATGCTCACCTCTGTGCTTTTCCAGTGTCATTAACCCTTCCCTTGTACAGCAGGGACCTAGTGTGATACCCTGCTCTCTTTCTGAATGACATTACACCTGCTTTGGTTATACTTTGCTTCTAACTCTACCAGAATTACTGGCAAATAATTTGTGACCTAAAATGCCTGGGTGTGTGCAGTGTAATGAAAAACTCATTCACATTGCTCAACTAGCAGCTCATGGAACAGTTTGCAGGAGTGATGGTGTTTCCTTCTGAATTTACAGTCCCAAAATATTTCCTTGCAGAAGGCTGCATTTTGACTCAAGCCGTGCAAAACTATGCTTATTCTGCATAAACTGACTATTTGCTTACTGCTGCTCAAAACAGTAAGAATGAACCTAATATAACTTGTAGTGCAGCAGAGGAATTGCAGATCAAAGATGTGAAGCACAGTCTCACTTATTACAGAAAAAAAAAAAAAATCTCTGTAAGGTAAACATTGTCCAGGCTAAAAGCAGAGAAGGAATATGGACAGATGGAGAGAATAAATCAGCATCTTAGGAATACTTAACAATGTGACTTTTGCTCCTTCTATACTACTGACACTTAGTTCCTCACCTCTAACTGAAAATATCCAAGGCTTGAGGGGATAGCAGGGTATAACGACTTTACTGGATCTTACTTGGTGTGGCACACCAAGATAAATATACAGCATGCAGGTCATCTCAAATTAGTGCCAATAAAACTTTTATGTACTCTTTCTGAGTACTTATACGATTCTCTCATCTCAGCGCCAGCCAAGCGCTGTAGCAGCAAAATGCCTTGCTACATCACACTGCCACGATTCTGTATCTGTTTCAGATCTTTTGGGTACTGCCACTCATGAAGCCACAAAAAGGATGTACCAAATCAAAATCCATAGAGCTAAGAATGTTTCAGAATTATTATTGAAGCAATTTTTTATCTCTCTGCCCAGGAAGAAAATTATTTTATTTGCTCTGGACCATGCAGTCCCAGCCATGCAAAATGTCAAAGAAGGGTCTCCAACAAAGGAAATCTCAGTGGTGGAAAGTAACATATGCACTGGTGCTTTACTATAGGTTTGTGAGTGGCTCTGGGCCAGACTTAGGGTGAGGAGCAAACTTACCTGAGCTTACTTGCAAACCCATGGTGCCAGTTCTGCCCTGCTTTTCTTAGATGTCTGACCAGGAGCAAGGAGTTTGGGGAGGCCAGTGTGCACAGGCAGCAGCATCCTTCTGATGCTCGATATTCAGGGCATAATCCTAACCACCCTTTGCTTCCTGAATCTAGCCTTGAGGGGCTACTGGGAACTAAAAGGAAACAGGAACTTTTTTTTTTTTTTTTTTTTTTTTTTGTGCATGAGAATGTGCTGACTTCAAGATCTACACTAACATTTCTAGAGCTAGAAATAGCTGCTATTACAGAGAGAAACTAAGAATATCCCTGTTTTGGTGGTATTGAGCTTTACTTCAAACCCTATGCATCGCAAAACACTAAATTTTAAACATCTGAATGGTGACAAACTGAATATTGCCTTTTTAAATGTGGGGAAAGAGGTTGGTATGAAAGAAGGAGAAAAAAAAAGTCAAACTAGTAAAGAAAAGAGTGCTTCAGTGTGCTGAGTCCATGGAAATTAGAGTTAATCCCAGAGAAAATGACTTACAGGTAAAGGGCAGGTGCATAAATCATTAGCACATTAATCTATGCATAATGTAATATTTACTGTAGCTGCCTGAGGAAGCTTAATTTATTGTCCTTTTGATCAGATAATAACAACAGTTTTGTCCAGAGGTCTTTCTAATCAGTTGCCTGCATCTGGTTTAACCTGCATATCCAGGAACACACACTCTGATACAAAATGTCCCACCAACCCCATTTCTCCTCCTTTTTAAATACATTTTTTTAAAAGGAAACTCTTCACTATGAAAAGATCACCCACTGGGGATCCAAAACCAGAGAAACAGCACTGAGCTGTCAGGCTTAACATCCTCCTTTGCTCTTGCCCATTTCATTCTATGCCAGCTGCTTTCCCAAGAGCTGTAATGAATAGGCCAATTGATTTCTTTTTTAGTACAAGGTCATTCCAGTTGCCATTTTTAAGTATGAACTAGGCACTGAAACCCAATGTCATTGTTGTGCCTGGTAGTTCTTCCTGTCATTAAAGCTGCCAGACTTAAATGTATTGGTTTCAGATGCTCATAATTCAGTAAGCTTTAACATTTGCACCAAAATTTTCCAGGCTGGAGGCTTGTTTTGAGTTGTCTCTTGCTGTTGATTAAGTTTAAGTCACAATGATCCAGCTGTTTCAGGGAATTAAGGAAAGTGTTGGTAGTAAGAAAATGAAGTATGACAGAGAGGGTCATGCCTGGTGGCAGCAGTATGTTCTGATCACTGCCAGGAAAATCTGTCTATCTCTCCATTCAAGTGTGTTAAACAATGAGCATTAAAAAAGCAGAGTTTGTTTGTGGTTGTTTATAGACTCATTAGAGGGGGTTAACAGTGAATTTTCTAAACAGTATAAATGAACTTCATCACCTTGCAGTTCTGTTGTTTACCTACTCACTGCCCTCAGTGAGGAACTGCCTGCGCTTTCCCACTGAGTGATATGGACTGAGGCAGTTTATGGAGCAGTTGCTTCCTCTGGCTACCCCAGAGAGCCACAAGAAATGCTCCAGTGCTCTTCCTCCCTCCAGCTGTTGAGCTGTGCCCTTGGTGCCTCTGCTGCCACTTGAGGATTACAGCAAAAGTAAAGGTTACTCATTGGAAACAAAAATGATGAGGACCCAGACCTGCAGAAGGCCAAGGGAAAAACAAGAACAAAGTGCCCAACTGAGAGGGGGTACTTGAAAGAAGGGTGCTTAAAACTGTTGAGCAATTTTACCTCTTGCCATCACCATCATCTTTACCTCTGAAATCCTACCGATCTCTGTCAATAGGCTATTTGTCCCCATTTTGGCAAGGTGCCCTCTTGAGTCAGTTCTGGACAAGTTCTTCTTTAAATCAGACCTACTGCAAATGGGGCAACTTGGATTGTCTTCAGATGAGTGAGAGCTGGAAAGTGTTACATGTGCTTTTGAAGCTGGTATTCTGCAAGTACTTGTGGATGCTGGAAACCAGCTTCATGATTCCTGTTCTAGCTGAACAGATGTCACTGGGAGATGAAGTATTAATCGTCAGTGGAGGTGCTCTTAGAAAAAAGACACTATTATTCTGATAAGATCATTATTACAGAGAAAAGATGAAGGATTTTCATTTCTCCCTAAACAGGAGGAAGATTCCTGTGCTAGTAAAGACAGAGGTTTGCCTATGCAGAATTAAGTCTCTGTATATTGGAAGCAACAACCTGCCTCAGCAGAACCCCTAATCTGCCTTGTAATTAACTATGAGCTCCAAAGAGCCTGGATCAGCCATTCAGGTTGCCAGCTTCAAATTAGGACACAGTGAGGCTTAAGACCTTGGTATGCCAAGGTAAAATGCTTTCTTGCTTCAATTAGTAACATCTCATTCTTTTATGGCATTTCACATTGCCAGATCAAAGCACTTCATAACTGAGGTCAGTATCATCATTGTCTTTTTCCACAAAAACTGCCTTTGAATACAGTTTTCAGGTGATACCATGTGCAAGACAGTCAAATAGAAAAAAGAACCAAAAAAAAGGTAAAATGAAGACAGTATTAGATAACACAGGTCAAATTCTTTTTCATTTAATTTCTTTCCATTTTGTGATTCAAGATCCATATGCTTCTGAAAACATAGTACAAAAGCTATATGAGGAGCTAAAGCTGTCATCTGGACAGTTTTCATGTCTGCAGCATGTAGCTAGCACTGAGAGACTGTAGGCTTATGGCCACTGCGACTGAAAGGAGGATTTGGTCAATGAGACCTCAGATAAACTGGACTATCAGTTGATTCTAATGCCTTTCAGTTCATGACTCCTTTCACTAAAATGGACTTTTGCTAAAGTTAAGACAAGGATATTCTTTCTCAAAATCTGACATTTACTTTTCTTCTTTTTCCAATACACTGAAGTAATCTCTCAGTGGGGATCTCAACAATACACAACTGGATAACCCAGTGCTTCCTGCCTCGTTCTTCATTTTCTAGTTTGTTTTCACACACACTGAAACTCAAAAAGGTCGGCTCATCAACACTGCACATTGCTTTTCTCATCAGAGCTACATAAGTTTTGAGTGCCTAACTGTGGGAGGCAATCCAACCAGTACATCTTGTATCACATGTTGTGCAGAACCAGTGTGTTCCGTGGACCCCCTTGCTACTTGCTTGTGCTATCTGCCTTAGACTGTTAGCTCTGAAGTATATCAGGCCGGCTGAAGGTCATGGTTGCTTGCATAGAAAGAAAGCAGAAGCTCATGACTGCCAAACATCCTGGACGAGCAGGAGCTGTGTACGAGCCTGGCTAGGCACGGATGTTGATATTATTTTAAGCCACGAACCTAAGGCTGATTGGCTCTGATGCTTGCTGTGTTAGTATTTAGGGAGCTCGTTCGAACAATAAAGTGATTCTGTCTCAGCCAAGAGAGGGGTCCGTGTCTTCAGTTACCACACCTAACTCAGGTTAAAAATGGGTAAATGCACAAGGAGTTAGCAATGCAGCCTCCACCACGCTATTAAAGTTACAGCTGAGTGTCTTTTCCACCCCAACTACTGCTACAACGCTGGAGCACCCTCAAAGTTGTCTTAACATAGGAGCATGCCTGAGGGACTGTTCCCTTTTCATCTCCTTGTTTTCATCCATGATTCCTCACTTTCATGCAGTTATGTTCATGTAAGCCAAACAAACACAATGTCACTATTCTGTCTTTTCTCTGTGTGATCTTGAGAGCAACCTGCACACTGATTCCATATTGGGTCAAGCCCCAAATCAATACAAAGAGTTTATTTTCCACTAACTACCCATTAACTAAACACATGCATAGCAATGACCACGGTGGACACCAGAGAATGACCAAACCTTTATCTCAGTATTTCCATTGTCCAAACTTGGCTGTGATGCAGAGTGCTCTTTCCCACCTTTGAAACAAACCTCCACCGTGTCTATCACCATCAAAATGGTGCTCTGCTTTCCTGCTTCCACCTGTTTGAATCATGAGCACACTCATTTAGCTTACAGAAAGTGATTACATCTGCAAAAATTCAAAACTGTGATGCTTTACTGGTGACTTTCTTAGGGTTGTGTATGATCCACACTTTCTATTATATTGGTTTTGATATTGTCAGACTAAGCAACAGAACGGAACATTATTTTTCTCAGCCATTCTACTTTCTGTCCTACAATCTACTAAAACCTTTCTCAACTGTGAATCTCAGCTAGCGCTAATGCAATTCACAACTGTTAAATCATTTAACTTTGTTCAGTCCACATTGAAATATATATGCTATACTCCTATTGCATCAAACTTGTTCTTTGTTAAGAAATAAGTGTAATTACATGCTAAACTTGCATTTTTAAACCAAACACCAGTGGATTTATTATTATTATTATTATTATTAAGTTCTACTATATCAGCTATATATCTATATATATGTTACATATTATTAAGATATAATTATTATATATATTAAAATTATTATGGACTAAATTATTGCCTCTGATGTGCCAATATACTGATGCATCCATGCAAATTCAGGCTTTGGTTTGGACTGCAATACAAACTGTAAAAGATGCCCAATCCCTGAAAACTTCAGGTTCAACCTGAGATTAAGAGCAGAAGCAGTCACTAGAGGGAGACAATGTAATTTCATAGAAGACCACCTCCAGAAAACCTTTCAGTCAGAGAATTTATAAGAAGCTGCATAATCCATGCCTGTGGGTCTTGTGGGTTAACTCGCTGGTATTACCTTGCTTAGTTAACTCAGAGATACAGCATGAGCAGCAATATTTGCTTATGTTGGGAGAATAGAAATTACAGAAAAAAAAGAATTAACCTGCCCACTTTTCTGTCATGAGCAGTTTTTACTTTTAATATGCTTTTTCTGAGAGACTGAGACAAAAGACTGACATAGTCTTTGTACCTGTGTATCTCTTGCATGATTAAAAATCCTTTCAACTGAAGTGATGACTTCTCATTTTTCGCACTTTTAGCCTCTGAATGATCTGAAGTGTCCTGACATTATTATTTATTTGACTATGAAGAAATTAAAGGCCCTGGTACATGTTTTCCTAATCCCTACGGTCTTTTATCCTATGAACTAATAAGGTCTTTACAAATTTATTTAAAAGTGACCATTTCCTCAGTAACAAAGCCTTGGGACCTAAAAGGAAATAAGGAAACATGACGAGGCACTGATAGCAAAACATTGGTTACATATCAGTTTCAGAATACAATCAATTTTAAGTTTTAAGGGCTAGGCAGGCAAGTTAACAAATTCACAAACCCTGATACATGATATGGGCTTACAGCTTTTGGTAAAATACTCGCATTAATTCACCAAACTGAACTCACCTCAGCATCCATTCCTCTTCTTTCTCTTAGTTTCATCCTTTTCCTCATTCTTCTTTACCTTATGCTGCCTGTATCAGCATCATTGATGACCTATGGTTTAGCCTTCTGTCTGTGTCTGACTACAGACCCATCAGACAATTTTGATGAAAGATGCTAAAAGAGAGGCAGCACAAATGTTTACTGTTTCACAACCAGCTTAGTTATGACTAAGATCTGGACAAAACAAATTACATATTGGATTCCTTGACAAGATTATTTGGGTCAGTGTAGCCAACACATTTTACAGTAAATTGAGGAAATGCAAACAAAACACTGAGTGAGGACTGGCAGGAAAATAGTGGTCCCTGATGGGAACTGTAGAAGGATTGAAGATTCCATCGCCTCAGGGACCTAGTTGCACTTTCTCAAAGGTTGTTTTCCACACAGGAAGTTCAGACTAGTTTAGCTGTGCTGAATTAGCAATATTCTTCCAAGAAAGAATAGTTTATATTACTCTAATCACCATTACTCATTGTATAACAATATTCACACTGGAGGCTATCTACTATAGCTATTTCAGAATTTATAATATTAATAGCTAAAATGATATAAAACTTGTTTTAGATGAACCTAGAAGTATGCAAAATCAGAATCCGATGCAAAAGGCACCGGTCCAATGTAAAACATTTGTAAACCATATGCTTTATCAATATCTGCCACACGTCTTGTCATCTGTAATTATGGAGCAAATGCTTCCTCAAAAAGCCTGCTTTCTATTTATCTTTCAGATCCTCTTGAGAAAAAACTAAAGCATAATCATCTTTGAACTAATGTGTGAGCTCCGTCTTCAGGGGAAAAAATAATTCTGCATTCTCCTATTTCTGCCACTTGTGTCTCACTTGCTAGGTCTGCTTGCAAGCATCTAGTGACAAGTACTGTAGCAGCTGCCCTCAAGTGTGACAAAGAATGTTTGTTGTATATTTTATCCAAAAATCACAGTTCTACTTTTTTTTTTTTTTTTTTTTTTTTTTTTAACGTAAGGAAAACCCTCTCTTCTCTTCAATCCCTTTTTTTTTTTAAATTTTTTGAAAATGACAAAAGTAATTAAATAAATTACAGAGA
>JANHGN010001358.1:0-18610 GCA_024605025.1 Megaceryle maxima | reverse complement strand
TTTAACGTAAGGAAAACCCTCTCATCTCTTCAATCCCTTTATCTGTTTAAATCTTATGCAAATGACAAAAGTCATTACATAAATTACAGAGAGTGAAAACTGAGGTATTTATTTACTCAGGCCTGAAAATTAAGGGAATGAATATTCAAGGCAGTGTGAGGTACCACCAGGTGAGGTGAAAAGACTTCAATCAAACTGAATTAACTGGTTTTTGGCAGCATCTTTGAACCGGATCTTGCTTTTATGAGTAACAAGGTCATTTGTCAACTAGTTCTCACTGAACTCAAGCAGTTATAAGAAACAGTGAACTGTCATCTCCTGCCTTTTCAAACAGAATCAAAATCCTGCAGACAGCAATCCTCCTCCTAAATTCAGAGGACCTGGACAGCATCTGTAGGAATGAATAGTGTTTCTTGTCCTAAATTGGATTTAGTTGCACTTAACCTTTGTCTCCACCCTAGGAATTACATTCTTAATCTATATTTTTAAAAAAGAAATCCAAAGAAAATGCACAATTCAAAAACCCCACAGCTGGGATGCCTTAGTGTTTCTTCACCTAAATTCTTGCCTCTTGTCACAATACTCAGCATTTTTTCTTAGTTTGGAAGACAGCCGTGGCACTGCCTTTGGTAGAAGGGTAAATTCACCTGCCTGATCCTACAGAAAAAGCATTTGGGCTTTATGATAATTGATGTGATATTCAAAAGACGTAAGGTCAGCTAAGCCACAAGTGAGCTGTATACTCCTGAAATGGTATGGATTGGAAACTCTCTGCAAACAGACCGTTTTCATCTCAGAGTAAGTGTCTGTTGCTTTTTTCTCCTTGTGCTCTGAGTTGTGGTTTTGCTTGAGGGAAGAAGTGAAGCGTAGTCTGCTTGAATGATTTCAGCTGACTGGTTTCCATGTCTTTGAGCTGCGTGAACAGTCTTAGATGTCATTACCAGGACTCTGCTTATATGGGTTATAAACAATAACCTCTTCAGATAGCAAACTAGATGAGATTTAGGTGAGAATTTGCATGAATTTCCTACAGCTGGATAAAGTAGCAGTTCCAATTACTATGCAAGTACACACATGTACAGCAGGTGGACTCTATTCCCATTCCTATCCCTTTAAAACCCCTCTCTGCAAGGGTCCTTCTTTGGTATAGTAATAGAATTTTACCCACAAAAATACTTTTAGTGTTTAATTCAGAGTAACCTTAATGGATTTATTTATGTTCTGACAATTATAGTAGGCACTTCAAAATATTGCTAATGATTCTGATAGTAGCAAGAAAAAAGCATCATTTATCTATACTCACTTTCTAATTTTAACTTAATTCAAGTTTTCATCTACAGATAAAAACTGTTGCTACTAATTTCGATTCCTCTACATGACAAAGGAAACATTTAAAGACAACATTATGCTGACAATCTTCTATGTATCCCATGTTAATTCTAGATTTTTATTGTTTCTGAATGTCATTCACATATCGTGCATGCAATTTCTGAAAATGCATTAGTGTTGGATACACCTATATTGTTTTAAATTAGGGAATAATCCTTGTATTTTCAAAAAGGGCTTATCTGAATAAAGTGTCACTAGGAACCTCTATACACCTGTTACAAACTGCAAAATAATGTTCTTGTTATTTAAAAGGGTTCATCCAAAATTCCATGCTAACAAACATTAATTTCCAGAATGGTCTGGTTTTCTTCCTACCACAGTATTCACTTCTCTGTCATTATAACAAATAATCATATTCTTTCCATAATTAGCATTATATTAACATAGCCTCATATCCTCACTGCTAATGCTCTATTATGTTCCAAACACCTGTACTTGCCAACCGGTAATTTGTGTAACACTGCTTTGTTGAAAATGGTTTTGATTAGAATTATGCTACATGACTTCAAGATTATTAAAAGTGAGAATTAACCTGGCTTTATCTGTTCTGTCTAGAACTGTTAGTAATATTCAGGCTGCTGCTTTTCTTCTGTAGGTTTTCCTTAGTATAAAATTGAAAGTGAGATTGTCCACAGCCTCTTCTGCAGTTTCTTCTGCCCTCTGCTGGCTCCGATGTCAGAACAGCTCCAGGAATTAATTGCCTTTATTATGTTGTGCTTGATCAACATGAAGAATTTACTCTGCTCTTTCTGCTTTCCAAGCGAATATTACTATTTGTGCCCTTTCTCTCAGGTGGTCATTTGTTTTGTGCAAAGAAAAGAAAAGAAAAAAAAAAATCTACTTTTTTATTTAACAGGAAGTATAAACTAGGTAAGGGCTTTTAGGTTTCAGCATTGGCACACTCTTCATAGAGTTGGCTCATACTTCAGCTTAAGTGAATATGTGGTCTCTCTGAAATTAGTTTAAACATCAGATTACCATGAAGTTAAACACTGTATATTTGCTGTCCACTTCATTGTAAAATAACTTACACTGAATGGGGTCTCTGGAGGTCATCTGGTCCAAGCCCTTCCTTGAAGCAGGTGCAAAAAGGTTTTTGTGCGCAGTGGAGTTTTGAGTAAGTACGCCCTCAGATGGAGACCCCGCCACCTCTCTGGTGACCTCTTCCAGTGTTTGATGACCCTCATGGTGAAAACATCCTCTGATCATTATCCACAAACTCTCAAGTGGCTAATCACTCTGCCACCCATTTGCACAGAGCACAGACCTTCCTCACTGCCGTCCTGGCTTGTCTTTCCTGAAGAGCCTATACCCACAGGTGCAGCACTCCAGTCATATGACCTATCTCACCATGTATGTCCCAACAAAGGTACAGCTCTGCACAAACTTCTAATTTCTCCTCTCTGTTTCCCCTGCAACATGTATTTACGTACAGGCACTTGAAATGGATGCTGCCATACTGCATTCATAGTAAAAGACCCTCCCCACGGTGCTGTCGCTTCCCTGCTGCTCCCTGTGCCTTCACTTCTCTCTAGGTTATGATAAGCTTTCCCCAAGTTATCCAGGTTCAAGCTGTCCTCACTAGGTCTGAAGCCTGATGAAGACACTCTAGCCACACTTTGTCGGGTGGATCCTGCTCCTGACAGTAGCCACGCACTGAAGGTACAGACTCCTGGCCAAACCTTTCCCTCTCACTGGGAAACACCACCTCTCGCAGAACACCACTCATGCCCCCTCCCATGCCATACTGGTAAAAACCCACAGTTTTTCAAAAGCCCATTCTGCCATGCGTTGAGCAAGTCATGTATGTAAACTCCCTCATGTAGAGGCTCTAAAAACAAAGCTGTAACACTAGTGGCAAATTTCATAAGCACCAGCAAAGACAACAGTAGTTTAAACATGATCTTAATTTGTGACATGCCTTTGAAGCTATGCTACATGCTGAGAATGCTGACACCACATAAGTGGCATGTTCTATGCCCTTATCTGCACTGCTTTGCATACAAAATGAATCAGCAATCTCTCTCAGAGAATCTAGATCAAAACCAAGTAAAAATATATCTAGTCATAACACTGACGTAAATAACCAGGGTAGAAAAGTTTTAAATGGCATAAGGGAGAAAATGCCATGCTTTATTCCTGATGTATTTTCAGTTCTCTTGAAAGACTCCCAACTACAATTTCCAGTGAACTCTCCTGTTTACTCTCATGTCACACATACACTTGACAATACAAAGTCAAAATTTCTTTCTGTGACTCATTATTGTAGTCAAGTGTAACCAAAAGCATCAGTTCCAATTATGACAGGTACTGTCTTTGCAGCTGATATGTCTTTTTGCTTATTTGCATTTCTATTGAAGCTACTGGTGAGGTTGTTACACATTCAATTAACTTTGTACAGTTTATTTTCATCCATGCAAATGTATTTATTTCAATCTGGCCTAAGTATATACCTAAAGAAAGTACTAAAACATTATTTGTCTGATGACTTCTTCATCGTGATCGACTTTAGCCTGTAATCTGGATATTGTTCTTTACTGTGCTGTTATTTCTCTTTAATTTTGCTTATGCTTGGAGGTGTTCAAAGTTACAAAATAAAATGGTCCTGCCATTAAGGAACTTCTTTCTAACCCTATAGGTATATACAGACAAGACAGGATAAAATGAGGATAACATAGGTATGATTCCGATCTCAGTGGATTAGGAAAAGCTCTTAACTGCTTTCCTAGGAATTATTTTGAATTTTCACATTTGGAAGTAGAATCTGATAAAGAATATTTGCAAAGCCCAAGCAATCCTGTATGCTGCCCACACTTTGATGGCAAGAGTCACTATATTCCCAAAAGTAAAAAAAAAAGATGAAGGCTTTGATTAATGATGAGAAACCTTATGCTATTGGGAGAGAAATGAAAAATGAAGTGAGCTACTTTCTATGTAGGAAGAGGGCAAGATGACAACAGATGTGGAAAAATTCTAGCAACAAGGAGTCCAGATGTACAGTATAACACACTGGGACAAACTGGAGCAACAAAAACAAATCATCATTTTCAGGATTTTTAGAAAATTTTAAATTTCAGAACCACAGAAACCAGGCGAAAGATTCCTCATAGTCTTCTGAAAAAGAGGCAGCTACTGAAGGATCACAGTTATGTAAACATAACCCTCTTTAAAAAGGCCTGGGGTGGAGCTAGGAAATTATAGACCCATTTGACCTTGGTGGTAGACAAGATCCTAAAGATATTAATAAGAGATGAGATCACAAGAAACACAGACTGGGCAAAGTGACTAATGTACATAATCTACTTGGATTTCAAAAAGGTGTTTGACATAAAACTGCAAAGTAGATTAATGCACAATGGTAGTAAGCATAAAATGAAGTTCTCATCATTGAATGAAACATGAGAAACACAGATCTACCGATACTATCTGCAACTGCACTCTCAGAGGAAGTACATTAAAAAGTCAGATTCATCTGACATACATGCTTCAGTTGTACTATTAACACACATCAAGGCTAATTTGTTGTCCTAGATCTGCTGGTCTCTTAGAGATCTAGTGGACATGCTTTGCTCTCAGATACATGAATTTCCTTAAGGCATACAATGGCAGGACAGACTGGAATCTACTCCTTCACTCAGCAGGCCTGTTTCCTGTATTACTTTGTTAGAACTAAGGGGTTTTGGTTAGTCTTCCCCCCTCTGCTCTCAATATACAGGTGGACTGTTTGCTAGCAAAGATTTTCCATAGTGGGTGCTGAAGGCTATATATATATTTAGAATAAGGTATCACATTTTCCTGTCAAACTAAATTATTTTGATTTGTTGGTATTACTTTGGATTAAAAAAAGTGTAAATGAAAGGATTGAGCTCTTCTTGCACAACATCAAGTTCTTTAATGGTCACTTTCAGGAACCTGATTCTGTATCTTCTGTATACCTTTATCAATATTAATCCAGGGCAAACCAGAGAAAGCTGTTTCACTAATATAAATAAATAAATAAACAAACTAGCACTGAAAGGATTAAATGTGTGCTTTGGGCCAGATTGTCTGAGAAATAAATTGCATCAATTACAGCAATAGACAATTTGGCTTATGTAGCTTCTTTACTGCTGATCCCTTGTAATGCCAAAAGGAAGTTCCAACCGTTCACATGCTGACGTACATAAAACGTGAATCCACTGGGACATTGTAAGTCTCCTTTGGAAACCTTGTCAACATCAACAGCTCAGGCTAATATCAGCAACTGCTGTGATAGTTGTTCAGCACAGTCATTCCTTTTCCCAAGTGTAAAGTTGAAATGGCAAGATAAAGTTGCTGCTTACACTCATGTTATTACTTCAGTTGGTTATATTTACCTCATTACTACCAAAGAACTTGGCAGTTCACTGAAGCATCGTGATGAACCAAAGTTAATGATAGCAGGGGAGCCACCTCTGTTCCAGATTAGTCATATGGATGTGATGCCATGCACAGCAGACTGCGATATCAATGAAAAAATCAGAGTCAGATGATGGCTGCAGATCCAGTCACTAAAAACTATCACATGTCCACAACCTAAAGTCTCCCTACACCAAGAAGCAATCATAGTGTACACTTCTGGACCTAGGAGAGGCTGTTGGCAGGAAAAGGTCCAGAAATATGTATACGAAAGTGGTGATGAATCTCCAAGTTCATCTGGGTAACTGAGAAGGAAATTTGACTCAAATATGTTGACAGCCATGCATGTGCAAGTCACAGTGCCATTCAGATGCGTTGTGTTGGAAGATTTATTTATTCTGGTGGGTGTGATGTTGCACCAAAACATGTTATGAATTTGGTTTTGGACTCTTATCAGAAGTATTATCAGCACCCAACAGCAAAAATGTTCCACTAAATTCTCTCTACATCAGAGATCTCATACAAAGCCAGTTCTCTGATTTAGCAAAGTTGCACAACCTGGGTTGGGAAAATGCACTTTTCAGTTATTTAGATTTATCTTTCTGCTAATATGCTCCCCTTTTGTTGGATCTCGTTACCTGAGAATTTCACACATCCCTTCCCAAAAGGAAGAGAAAGACAGAGAAACTATGTGCTAATCCTGCTTCTTGTCCATGCCACAGATTTTTTGTAAAACTCATCCTAGGCAGCCTTAGGGCTTAGAGTCCTTGACCGCTTTCTTGTGGACAAAATGAGCCTTTTATTTTTTAATTATGTCTCCAGTCTTTCCCTTTGTCAGAATAGTCTTAACTGTTAAGAAATCAAAAGAAGGGAACCCAGTTGCCAAGAAATTATTGGAGATGACAAATAAACAAAACCAAACTTTCCTCCTTACAAACATTTAAAATCTCTAAGAGAGACGTCTCTCTCACAAAATACTGGAAGCTCTTCCTTTTCACTGGAAGCCTGGCTAATTTTTTGGCTACTGTTCCTCTCAATTCTGCTCAACACCTCCTTGGCTGATACTTCAAGATTTTGGGTCACTCAGAAATGGTGGATTAGAAAAAACATGTGTGTGTATGAAGTAATTTGACAGAGAAACTTAGAGATGTAATTATGTGTAATTATGATACTTCAGAAGGATCCAATTGCTTCACTACCGAATCTCACAGAAGAGAAAAAAAAAATCACAAATTTCCTAAAGCAGAGAAAAAATAACCACTGGGCAAAGGGATGGCACAACATTTATATACTCTGATCTATTCTAAGACTGAAAAAGTGAATAAAGCCAGGAAGAATTAAGACGGTTTACTGAAATGATCCATGAGTATCAAATGTATAATCATCTTACTTGCCAAAACCTGGCACAGAGCATAAGACATTTTTGAAGAGTCATGGCTGAAACAATTTTGTTTTCCCGTGCCTGAGTGGCCTTTTCTCCTCTTCCGGGCAACACAGTTCAATGATTTATCAAAAATATAAGCAAAAGTGATTTTTGACCCTACTGCAAAAGTATTTTGCAATAGTGCCAAGCTCAGCTGAGCTTTAGTTTTTATTTACATGGACTCTGAGTTTTATACAGTTATGACTTTAAACCCTTAAGCTTTTGTGGCTGCTCTTTACTTCAGTTCTGCTGATCCAAATCTGCACTCTGGTTTAGATTCATGTGGTACCTCAGTAATAAAATTAGCACAGCTTGCTAGGGGTAGCAGGATGCAGGTGGTTTTTCAGAGAATGTACAGAAGCCCATGATGGAGAGAACAGAAATGTCAATATTCTGTGATTTCTGTAAAGCTGTGGAGAAAGATACACATAGGTAACAGATCCCTCTGTCTTCATGGATGCTTGCCTCCTTTTACTAGGAAGAAATGATCATGGAATTGCTCCCTATCTATAAATTGAGGGCTCTGTTGCTGCACTGGAGGTTTAGCCCTAAGGACAGTGTGTTTTCAAAGTCCTGTAAAGGAGTTGAGTGAGCAAAGCATACTCACATTTTTGTGAATATGCCTGAATCTGTCAGTTTTGCCTTGTGACTAATTGAGCATCTCACAAAATGAAGGCAACTTAATGAAGGCGATACCAACTAGGTAATTTGTATATTGATACAAAGGTATGTGTTGAAACACATTACTATGAAAAATTATAGGCTGTACAATTATACAGACTAAAGACGCTTCTAATTACCCAATGTTACTTATCTACTTAAAATACTTTGGGGAGGATGAATGAATAGGAGATCTCTTAGGAGCTACATTTCTGCTGTTTATTGTTCAGGAAGCAATAGCAGTACATGAGCTAAATCGTCTGTTTTAAATTAAAACTTGGGAGAGTAAAACAGAGGTGTTTGGTACCTTGGAGAAGAAATGTCTCAGTACAACTATATTTTAACTGTACTGGCAAAATCACAAGTCAGAAAAAATTTAAACTGCCTCACAATTTCTAGGGCAAATTCATTACTTTTATGACGTATATTATGAGTGCTCTGGTGTCACTGAAGATGCAGAGATGTAAGTCAAGCAGGTACTTTTCACATTAAAAACAAACAAACATACTGTGTGCTTATTTTTGCCAGCATTAAATCACTATGAAATGCTGCTACTCCAGCCCAAAGTGTTCCCTACACAAACTCTGACCCTGGTCTTTACCATTACAAATTATGAGATGCAGTACAACATAACAAGTGCTTACGTGCAATCACATGTCTGTGTAGGGACACTTCCACAGCTAGACATCAACATTAATAAACCATTATATTTATCATAGAAATAGTTGCAGAACAAACAGAATTAGGATCTAACAAAACTTGGCAAGATGCTAAGGCCTTGCAGAAGCCAGCAAGAACTGTGCAGGAACAACAGTCTGCACAGGAGTGGGGATTTATATACCATGGCAATAGTGTAACAAATGGTAAACAAATGTAACACATGGAAAACAAATGGTCAAGGGTAAGAAAGATGAAGACGAAATGCAAGAAAAACCTGAATAGTTTGGAGAAAACTATATACGTGAAAAGAAGTTATTAGACTGAAACTACCATTTCAATTACAATTACAAAGCTCATCCTGTAAACACCCAAACTGAGCTGACAAAGCCTTAATTTCATTTAGGACTCCAGGTTATCACAGTGTGTGCACGGTGGCAAAAGGACAGTGATCTAAACAGACCTAATTATAGGCTTTTCCAGTTCTTAGCTACATGGAATCAAATCTCAAACAATTTAACCTCTGGTAACCTTGACCTGGAAAGCAACTGCTGTTTTGGTCTATGAAAAATCTTTAATAAGTGTATTGCTCATGTAAGAGTTTCTGGGTGGTCACTTGTTTTTTGAGATATTAGCCTGTCATAGTAAAATCTAGATAAGACTCAGCTTACACTGACAACTGAGAGAACTGAAATGGAAATATAGATTGACAGTACATGTTTCTCTGATGTCTCAGGATCCTGTCAATAACGACTAAAAATGACACAGCAATGGAAATCTGCACATTGTCATAACTGATGAAAAACCAGGAAAAAAAAAAAAAAAAATTAAATTACCTATTGGAAGAAAGATATGCATGTTTAATTCTCTTTTCAACTAAGTATGTCTTCCTCTTGATTCTCATCTCAGATATTAATGGTCTGAACCTGTGCACACCAACTCAAGAGGGAATGTTCCAGCTATGTTAGGTTTAAATGTGCTCCTTAAAAATCTAAAAATAAAACCAGCTGTGATGAGTTCAAGAGTTAATTTCCATAAACTATATTTTTTTCTATAGTTACTTGAAAAATAATCAATGCTAGTCTCATTTGCTTATTGCCCTAAAAGCTCTCTCATCCTTAAACAAAACCAAACCAAACAACAAATCACACAGGTTCTGCAAGTCCTTGCAAGATTATTGACCTTACTAACGTTTTTGTCCGAGTGAAGCTGCAGGGCTGATGGAATTCAATAGCACAAACTCACTCCTGGAATGATACCAGCTTCCTCTATGCACACCTTGGCAGCCACATCTTCTGTTTGAAAGATTGCAATGAGATAGGAAATAGAGGAGGTAAAAAAATCAGCCTCCCGTATGCTGATGGGTCCCAGAAGATTTATGGTGTTGCTGAGAAAGGCACAGCGCCAGGAGTCCTGCAAGCCTTCCACTCCAGGGATACTAGCAGTTTTGTCTATGCTTTGAATCTGGCTGCCTTCCCATGCAAACGATGCGTAAGGATTAGCTTCTAGGCCAAAGTAAGCGCAAATAATTTTGCCATGACTTGAATGTTAACAAGTAGCAGACCCTCTGAGGTTTTAAAAGGTAATTTTAAAAAGCAGCGATTTCTTTAAACTTCACTGTACTTTCTAATTACTGTAAAACTGAATGGTTTTCATTTGAAACCAGACTATAACCTGCTAAGTCTGCAGTTTTGCAGAGAGGTTCTCATTTCCAAGGATTAATAACATTCCAGCTATTATATCACTGAAGGTACATTTTCAAAGGCATGTGTAGATTCTGAAATAAAACATTTTCTTGGGGACAAGATAATGTTCCATGAGGGTGGTAGAACACTGGAACAAGTTGCCCAGGAAGGTAGTTGAGGCCCCATCCCTGGAGACACTCAAGGTGAGGCTTGACGAGGCTCTGTGCAACCTGCTCTAGTTGAGGATGTCCCTGCTCTCAGCAGGGGGGTTGGACTAGATGAACTCTAGAGGTCCCTTCCAATCCAGACATTTCTATGATTTTATAATAAGACAAAAAAGTAGCTCTCCATACATGCAGACCATTTAAAGCACAATATGCAGCAGTAGGGGACATCAGCCACTGTCTAATGTGAAAAATGTAACCCATGTCAAGAACATGCTTTGTGCCTTGTTGCAATAGAGGATTCTGTGGCTCCCTTGTGGCAACGCAAATTGCACAGCTATCTGAGTTTGGAAATGAGTAGCTACCTCACTTTACATACAATTGAAAGTGTGCATGAACAAAACATAAAATTGTTTTCTTGAGCAATGAAAAATATGGGGAAATGAAAAATATGATTTGTTATAGTGACATTATCATTAATGACAAGTGAAATATTTACTCTCATTTGTTTACTGTTTCACCTAGTTTCTTGTTATTATTTCTCTGAAATACTATTCCCTTTCTCTTCCCCATTAACTTCAATGTAATAATGAACATTTTAATTCTTTTAAACTTACATTCATTATGTTTACTATTGTGTTGGCACAGCCTTTGACAGAAAGGAAAATACACTGCTTGGAGAGGACATTCCATTTCTCCAGTGGAAAGCATGTCATATATTAAAGGGTTATTTAAAAACTAGTATCTCTGATACTCAGCAGTTACCTTTTATTTGCCTTCCCTGATGTGAACTTTGCCTTGCTTTTCAAACTACTGGCCTGAGAGAAACCACCTATCCTAATTTTCCCCAGTCATACAATTCAGAAAAATTGATAACAATTCTTTCTTTTCTTTTGCTTGCTTTTATTCCTGCAGCAGCTGTCAGGTTAATCAGAACTTGTTTCTGTGCTCTGCTAACCTGTGTAGAGAAAAATACACAAGCCTTGAATAGTACAGAACGTGTATCTAAGCTATGCATTTTAGAATAGTTGCCCAATTCAATTAAAATTTAAGTCTTCCATACAAAATCCAGCAGCAATAAGTTCTTGTCTTCAGAGAATTTATTTCTTTTCATTAAGGAGAAAAACAGTGGACTAAGTTTGAGCAGTGTTTAGTTTTAAAAAGAGAAAGGTGTTGAATCTTTATTAGGAGTATCTCAGTGAAAGCAGTTTTCCACAGACCACTTGGAATTGCTTAAAAATGTTCTAATTCAACATTGACCTAATTCCACCTGGTGACAGCAGTGTTTGTTGCCAGTTTTCATATGCTTTATATTAGGTCCTGTTAATTAGCTTTTCCCAAGCAACCAGTGGGTCAAAACAGAATCATAAATATTTGATGCTTCGAGGCTTAATTCATTAATTGCTTTGAAGTTACTACCAAGGAATATGAAGCAGATAGCAAAAGGACCTCAGCTGAGAGACAGATGTAAGGAAAAGTGGAGGTGGTTTGTTCCATCAGCTGTCTTCACATTTCACTTGGGGTAAACCACATTGAAAGTTTTGGAAGCACATGCTAATATTGGCCACAGGATCAAGTAGAAGAAGTGACAATGTTTTTCAGCTACTGGAGGACAAAAGAAGTCCTATCTGGAAACACAAACAGCTCAGCAAGCAAGTTTTTCTGACAACTCCAACACCACATATGACTTGGCATGACTTTGACAAATAGGGGCTAAGAGCCCCCAGCTCTACATGAGACATGTTTGTAAATGACTCTGCAAAATTTTGTTGCTGCATATAATAATCCATAGTGCCATGGCTGCAGAAGCACAAAGTATTACAAGCACTAGGATCACAAAGTGCAGTCTTTGAGAACCATCAACACTGTTCTCATGCTCTGACCTTAGATTATTGCTAGACCTTTACAATATTGACAGAGGTCAGAGGCAACTGGGAATTTAATACTTTATTGATCAGTCTGAGATGTGAGGGGTAGAACAGGGAACACGGTCACAGATGTCTTCAGAATTGAGCATTGCAGCACAAGCTGGGATTCAAAAAACATCTTGGCCTCAACTCCCCCTGAACCACCAGTATTCTTCAAGAATGCCACCCTTCCACTGCAGGTGGTGCCTCTGACTTACAGAACTACTCTGACTGCAAGGTGTTATGCAGTAGTACCAAAATAATCATGAACTGGAAGTCACTGATCAAGACATTTTTAACTATTTCATTAGGGGGGGGTCTACATTAAAGCTTCCTTTTCGAAGTCCAAGAAGTTACAGGCTTCATCCAGTGAATTGAGACAAAATCCTCTATTACTACCTACCAATACATATGCAGGTCATAAATTATGTTAAACTCTGGCTACTAACCCAGTCTATGTACTATGACACCACTGCAGCCTCTGTGCAGCTGTCTCCCCTACAAGAGTTGGTTGTAGTGTATCTGGGCACGCTCACATGAACTTTTATCTAGCTAGAAACAGCAAACAGGAGTAATACAGACTCAAGAGCACACACTTCATCACTGACTGTATAAACGTGCAGAAAACCCTGCTGTATGAGGTTTGTGAAGCCTCAGTTTATGAAGCCTCATTAAAAGCTACAGTGCTGTGTTTCTATGACTCTCAAATTGCATACTAGATAGATAAAACTTGGTTTGGTTATGCCCCATCATTTACTGTGTAAAGATACTGGAAGTGCTAGCTAAACAGACTGAATGCTAACAATGTTTTCCACATTTTATGCCCTACTAAAGCAGTCTTACTGCTGTCCCAAATACTTTAGTACAATTGAAACTAAACATACCATAGCAGGCAGTAGAATACAATCAGAACAATCACAGAATGCAATCCATTGTATTTTAGCTTAATGAGTACGAAAGCCCTCAAACCTCACATAAGTATTTGGTTTTTATTCATAGCCCTGCAACCCAGTTTTAACTTTCAGTAGTATTACAGAGCATGGTTTGAACATAATTCTCTATTATACTCGTGTATCTTTCCAGGAATATAACAACAGACATCAAAAGGAAGTATTTACACAACACCACTCCCCTCCTCTGGAACAAACGACACAGCTCTAACACCTTTTATGTCCCTCTTGTACAACAGATATGAGTAGGAAAGCAGGAAAGAATATAAGAAACATCTGATACTCAGGCAGCAGTGCTTTCTATATATTGCACAGAACTCTTATGCTTTCCCATAAGGATGGGTATTTTATTTCTACAGATTGAGTTTTTCTGACCCAATCATTCCGACTGCTCTTTCTAGAGACTATATCTGATGTGATGTGTTAACCTTATCTCCCCATATTCTTGTTCACAGGATAAGCTGGCACTGAGCAATGACTGTATGGCCACTGACAGTATGTGATGAAGAGTTTAGACAAGCAGCCACTACAATTCAAAAATACTAGCTACCTTTTGAATGTCACACTTCAGTAAAAAATATGGGAATTGGAAATACCATCCTGATACTACTAGATCCAATTATAGAAACTGTGGAAAAAATGTTACTGTCATCTTAAATGAACTGCAAACCACCAAATCATCCTAAGTGAAGAAAAGCACATGTAATCTTCTACTGTTACTTTACAAATATACCTCCTTTATATCTAAGGACTTAAAAATCCTTTACCAGCAATTTTACAAGTCTCATACATGCTCACCAATATAGGTATGTCTATATAATACATGTAGGTCATAAATGGCAGAATGGACTTACACCAGAGTCATTGTGTCCACTGTGGAAGCACAGCCACATTTAAGATAAAAAAAAGGGCAGCTAATTTTATAGAATACTGTAATCCCACACAAAAACACTAGTACAGAAGGAGCAAATGATGCAATTCATTTAAATTCTTTCTACCGCAGGGAAAGTCTAGGTATTTAGAAACTGGAACTGACCACAGCACTGAAGTTAATTGTAATGAAACATACTTCAAAGGGAATCTATTATTTTTATCATCCAAAAGACAAATATGGCCTTCACATCACTTTAGGAAAAAAACCAAAACAAATTCTCTTTGAATTGTATCATAAAAGCCTTTGAACACTAACAAGAAAAATGCACATTCATAAAGACAACCTGCAAGCATGCCTCTTCATATCTCTCACACTACATATGCCATTACGGATTTGATTCATGAGTCTTTTAGCACCAAGCAGCTCTAGTAACAATGTCAGAACTGCAGCAGTTAAGTCTGCAAAACAACACTTGAAACCTTTCATAAGTTGCTTATGGAGTATGCTTATGGAGAACCTGTATTTCTTGTAGTTCTTCCAAGTCACAAGCTAGACATTTGTAAAGCAGAAAAATTTATTCATGGAAATTGAAAGAGAAAACCGGGAATTGCTGCAATACAGCTTTTCTTCAAGTGAAAGCCGGCTGCAAGGTGCACACCAGCTCTATTGCCCTTCCCTGGGCCTGCATTGTACTGTGTCCAAAGCCCATCCCCCAAACATCAGGAGTTCTGTCCCCACTTGTGAGACTCACTCACAGAACTTGAGAATACAAAGGCACACCCTGAAAACATTCTGGTGTCTATACAGATGTGACTGTAGCAGTGTAAGTCTAAAGCAAGGAACACCAGACACAGAAAAAGTAACAGTGAGGGCCAACACCTTCTCATTCACCAGACATACAGGCACATCTATATGCACACCAACAGGTCCCTCAAACTGTGTTAGGTAGCCCTTTAGAAGATAAAACTGACAGGTGCATACATCTGCACTTCATAAGGCAAAAAAAGATTCCACGTGAAGACAAAGTAATAACATTTTTAAGTGTTCTTATGAATTTTTTCCATTTTCTCAGAGGTTTGACTTCTCAATTTTAGTATTGCTGTGTTTACTCTTAAGTTCCAATGTATTTGCATTTTGAACTCAACTTTTTGATCCATGAGCCCTGTTAAAACAAAAAACATTTTATACTCTTCTCTTAAGAATCACCAATTGAAATGCAAAAATTACCAGGTTACCTAGACAAAATCAGTTTGACTTTTTTAGATTCCAGACTCAGTTCACAGTGCTTACATTGAAAAATTACACTTTTGATTTGTAAATGGAACCAGTTCAGTACACAGGAACATATGGAATACTAGAGGGCCATTTTTTCAGGATACTTTTCTGGCTGAAATTCTTAGGCACAAACATGCAGAAAATTGCTTTCTTCCAAAATAGGAAAATGGGTCTCTTAAGATTGCTGTTCATAAAGAGAAAAGGGAAGCAGAAATAACTGTATTTTCATTCTGCTTAAAAATAAATGCAGCATGGAGTTTAAATCCCAACCTGAGACCTTTCAAAGAAGGGTAGTAATAACTGCCGTAAGCATTAAATTAGGGAAAAAAAGAAATCCCACAAAACCCAGAGGCATTTTCACCCACAAGTTACTACAGAACTGCATTTAGCAATGACTTCCATTCTACTTTGAGTTACTGTCTCAGCTGCAAGTACTGAAGTCTAGATTTCAACTATTTCATTGCATATATTGCATTTTTTTAAATACAGGGGAAAAAATGGTGTATTTCAGAGCCCTGATATGCTGGTTCTCACACAGCTGCCTAAGAACTGCCCTGATTACTCAGGGCCAGCTCTCCTTGTTTCCAGCTGCTAAATCCCATTAGAAGCAGCTAAAAATACATTAAATACTTTCCTAATATTACTTTTCTGTATAATCAATTGTTGTACTTGTCATAGGGATAAGAGGAGACAGAAGAACTGGATCAGCAATAAAATGAACTCCTTTCAGAGATGCGTTCACTGAAGTTAAAACATACAGAATTTTTCATTTCTGGGGTAGTGATGCACCTCATACCCATAAGGATTTTTTCCTAAATTCTTGAGCAAAGCACTGGCTCTGCTATGATTAATTGTGAAGTTTCAAGACTGATTGCCAGTAGCACAATCCTGCTCTCAAAGCTTTGACTAGCTAAGGGCAGAAGGGAAAATAGGAAGTCTTTGCAATTTCTGTTGGGACACTCCTGCTTTGAAAGTGGGATGCATGCAGATAAATCAAGCAATTTCTAATGGTCTTCTGTTACAGTCCACTGTAGAGGACTGCAGAGGAAAAGCATTATAAGGATTGGTTGCTACTGAACCGAAATTGAGCCATGGAGCTCAGTTATGCCATGCTACACCGCTTAACTGAGACACACTAGAGCAGTAGTACAGGGGATTTACAGACAGACACTGAGAAACAGTAGAAGAAAGGTTTCATTTGAGAGATCTGGAAGCAACAAATGCAGGATGAATTAAGACAGTAGCTGGACAACACAAAAATGCTGAACAAGCCAGAGCCAGTACATATAATCCAGGGCAAAGAGACTCTCATGTGCATAACAACATAAACTCTACAAAGGACTGCTTCTCACATTTTGAGACTAGAGAGTGCCACTGGAACTACTCATCGGGTCCAAAAGCATGTATTTTTATTTGTAAATTACAGACTTTTACCGAGGAATGTGCACTTCAGCATCTTGATATTAATTCCAATCACAGGATAAGAAACAGTCTCTAGTAGATAACAGTACTGTGGCACTGAGATCCTGTTTACTTCTGCTTTTGCATCTTGCCTCTCTGGAAATGCTAGTCAGGCTTGGCTTTTTAATTTAGGAATTAAAATACAGAAATTCCTTAATTAACATCACACAATCTCTGACACAGAAGCCAAGAATTCTACATATGGAAGATGGAGAATCAGTAATAGCAATATAAAATACATGATCTCTCCTGTCACCCCTCCACCCTGCACTTCCCAGATGTCTACCAGATAGAGACAGAAGGACATTACAGGAACAAACATCTGTTTTGATTAATTCCTCTGCAATGGTGTTTCTGCAGCTCTGATGAACAGTGCTAAGAAGGAAAAAAAAAAAGATCTAAGACAGATGCTAGTGAAAAAAGAAAAATATTTGAACACAAGAAAAGAAATGAGAAACACAAATCACGGTCTATATCATTTGGGAAGAGATGCTTTAGATGAGCTTACACATGCACACAAGCAGAAGAACATAATCTCATGCTAAGGCCCAGGTGGTAGATGAAAAACCAGTGTACACCCACTAAACCATCTGCAAGGCTCTGCTCAACAGGAAGATTTCTGACTCCATTGATGTCAATGAAAAGTCCCCCTTGAATCAATCCGTATCATCACAGCTGCCTGAGGAACTGTCCTGCAAGCAGAAGGATGCAAAATTCTTACTTGGAACAGCACAGAATGATGAGAGCGCAGGGTAGGAGCACAATTTTATGCCAACAGATATCTCCTGCTACATAAGCACTGTGCTATAAACTTTGTGTTCCCACACCTCATTGTTGCTGTCAATATTCAGAAACAAATGCCCCAAAGTTCCCATAACCGCCTAACCATGCTCAGACAGGTTTCTGTCAAAGGGGAAGCCCTTACACAACGTTGCTAGTTCCCACCCGCTGTCTCTGGCTTCGAATGCCTGGGTGCCCGCACGGTGTGGCCCAGCGCTCTCTGCTGCCCAGCCAGGCCACTAACACCGCAAGGCTGCCGCACGCCACACCAGGCCGAACCGGACCACAGCACAGCGTAGCAGCCGCGGCCACTGCCACGCACTCCTCGCCTCCCTTCCGCCGCGCTGTCCGTGCGCCATACCCGGCTGCCAGAGCCCTCACGGATCCCCAGCGGCCAGGCCGAGGGGCCTCTAGCGACTCGCCCGTGGCGCCGGGAAACCCTTCATTTCAACGAGCTGAGGGAAAACTGGCAGTACGAAGGCGAAGGGAGGAGCAGGAAGAGACCACACTGCCAAGCGCCCACCAAAGCCGCCAACCCAGCCACCCTGACCTTACCCCCGCCTCGCCCCCGCAGCCGTTCGCTACCGCGCGCGTTCAAACCCCCGCCCCCCGCTACAAGTCTCGCGATGCGGGGGGAGGGGGAGCGGGAGCGGCCGGCGCGCGGGCCGCGCCATGTCGGAGCCTGGTCGGCGCAGACCGGGCCCCTCCCCCCGCCGCGCGCCCGGCGGCCTCAGCGTCCCGCACTGAGCGTGCGGCGTGGCCCGCCTATCCCGGAAGCGCTTCCCCGTCGTGCGCGCCGCGCTCCAGGCCCCCCTCCCCCTCCTCCTCCTTCCCCCCCTGTCTCGCGGAGACCCGGTGCCGTCCGGAGAACGCCCCCCGGCTCCGCGCGCCCTCACGGGGGGGGCACGCGCCTCTCCCTCCCGCTCCCCCCCCCGCCCTCCCCCCCGCGCCGGCTTGCGCCCAGGAGGAGCGGGGGGGGCCCGCGCGGGGCTCCTCGCGTGCCGCTTC
>JANHGN010001357.1:114974-132114 GCA_024605025.1 Megaceryle maxima | reverse complement strand
GCTGAGGGGGTGCAGAAAGTAAAAGGCTGCACCTGCAGGGAGGAGAGGCCAGGACAGGTGACCCCAAACTGACCAGCGGGGGGTTCCATCCCACATACATCATATTCAGCATAAAGATGAGGGATCATGAGGGACAAGCTCTCTTTTTCAATGGCAAACATTCCAGGAGGGCTGAATCCAGCACCAGAATCCAGCTCCCGAACACAGCTCCCATCAGCTGCTGAGCCCAGGGGAACTTTCCCAGTGCCTGCTCCACAGCATCAGTGGTGACGGTGATGTAATTGCCATCGGGAGGGTTGGGTTCAATACTGGCTTTGTATATATATTTGTATGTATTCCATTTTATTATTATTTTAATTAAAGCTGTTCTAGTTTCCTTTTCTAATGGATAAGTCTCTTTCCCTTATTCCCTTTTTCTTCCCCTTTGGGGAGGGAGAGGGGATAACAGAGAGCATCTGTTATGGGTCTAGCGGGCTGTCCTCACCATAAAACTTGACAGGTTACATCTAGGTACTGCATCTAGTTTTGGGCCTCTAGGCTCAAGCAAGACATCCATTAATGAGATAACAAGATCAGAAGAGAGCTACCAAGATGCTCAGGGGGCTGGAGACTCACCCTGTGGGTTAAGACTTGTTGAGCCTGGAGGAGAGATGGCCACATTTACACCAGGCATCAGGAAGATGGAGCCAGGCTTTTCACAGTGGTGCAGGATGAGAAGCAACAGAAATACATTTAAACAAGAGAGGTTCGGACTGGGCAAGAGAAACTTCTTCCCCTTGCAGGCTATCAAGCACTGGGGCGGGTTCTCCAGGGAGGTCGTGGAGTCGCCATCCTTGGAAGTTCTCAGTATCTGACTGGGTTAAGCCTGAGCAAGCTGTCTGGCCCCTTTCTTTCAGCAGGAGGGTGGGCTGGAGACCCTGGAGGTCCTTTCTCACTTGAGTTACTCTGTGGTCCTCTAGTGAGGTTCCTTTTTAACATGCCTTCTACTTGTGGGACAACGGGTTGCACCTGATGGAGAGTACAGATGATGCAACTTTTGTTGGGGAAGGTTTCTTGCTGTAGCCATAGTTGCAGAAGCAGGCTCTTAGAGGCACTGGTTCTCTTCCTTTGCTAGTTTTTAAGAACAGGTTTAAAAAGCCATCTGTCCAGCACACTTCACCCTACATAAATATGACCAACTAAATTTCATTGTTTCCCATCACACTCTACATTTCTGTCTTCAAAGGTGATCTTCAGTCAGGCTAGTGGGCTTCTCACAGCCCATACCATATGTATTCCAAAAGTCATCAAAAAGTGAGCTCATCAAAATATTCATTTATTCCCTCAAAGCCAGAAGCTCATAGCAGCTTTCTGGTCTCAGCAGCTTTTCCATGCCCGCCCTGACAACAGGGTCAGGACCTCCTAGATTACCCTGCACTCTGTTCCTCTGAAGCAGAGAGCCTCAGCAGACCTTTTCGTCTTGCCTTTTTATTTTCACCACATATCAAAATCAAGCTGCTCATCTACATCTTTGTTTTCAGGTCAGCAGCACATCAGATAGATGACCAAAACACACATGTTTCTAAGTCCTAGATATTTTTCAGAAAGGAAGTCTAAGCCTGGACTGTCCCCATCAATATACTTATGTGTTTTAAGAGTACTGCCTGGTGAAAACAGTTGAGATCTCGCCAGCTCAATATGAGATGGATTGATGTCTATTCACACTTCCCATCTTACAACCACTGTATTTTTTTTTTTCCTTCTCCACCCTTCCACTTTCCTGAGATAAATACAGGAAAAGCCTGCCCAACCACACTGGGCAACTGTCATCTGCTGGGGACATAGTGGGATACCTGGGTGAAGCAAAGTACAGCATGCAAAGCATCTGTTAATTGGGGCTGTAGGGCATATTTAAGCCTTTTTGCTTTGGCAAATGTTGAAACAAATTTCTCTAACCAGCAGCAATAGCCCTAAGTGGCAATGGCCACATCGGTATCTGGCACTGTCCTACAGTGAGAGGTACTATGGAAGGAAAGGGCGTAAGGAGCATTTTGCAGAATCTCAGGACACTTCTTTAGATTTGAGATTTTATTTCTTGCTGTGATGACAGTAGGGAACAGTAAAGTCTCAAACAGCCACTTTCAGAGTAATGAGGAAGGGCAGAGAAAGTAGTGAAGGCAGAGGGCCCCCTGTGGTTTAGCGTTCTGTCCGAGGGCATGAGAGGAGTCATGGCTTGAAGTTTCCTCCCCCTCCAGTAAGGGTCCTTCCCATCTCATGACTTGTCCTCAAGGAAGGTGCACACCTGGAGGAGATCTGAAAAGGGGAAGGACAGGGAGAAGTTCAGATCCTGGCTTTAAACACTCCTGTCCCACCAGCACACACCCAGCCATGGCAGCAATGTCATCACATGGACTACAAAAAAATGTATATTAAACACAGATCATGATGAACACACTGATGGGACAGGATGGGTTCTTTTTACAATTTCTCAAAGTGCCTATTTGCTAAAGGTGAGTAAAATTTTTCCATTCTCATTAATGGCAGAGCAGGAGACTTTAAGACTGTTTTCAGTTCATCCAAGGAACTTGCAGAAAAGCATACTGGCATCTTCATGAGTTATCCTCATTTTGCTTTAACCAATTCAATGGACAGCTACAGAAGAAACTGTCCATACCTGTGAGGCTAAGAACTGCAATTCACAAACTTCTTCCTGGGGTTGTTACAGTTACCTGATGGATTGCAGGTATTGAGGCTAGCAACTGAAGCGTAGTATTGATCTCCAAGGAACTCCTTGTATGTTATTCCATCGCGGAGTTTGACCAGGCACTTGGTCAAGTCTTTAAACAGAAGGTCCTTGGTTTGAGACTCAAACATCTTGAACTTGTCTTTTGCCACTCCTTTTGTTCCAAACAGTTTCTGAAATAAAGGTATGAAGAGGTAAGGGTATGTCAAAAGTAGAGATCTGGCAAGATTCATCTTGAACAAGCCTAGCTCTTGGTGCTTGTTCTTTACTATCTCCCTGGGGAGCCCAGGCCAAACTCCAGAAATTTAGGATTGAACCTTATGTCCATGTGGTTAGATAAGAGATCTCTCAGTGGCAGGCCTATGCCTTAGTCATGAGTTGAAAGCAAAAGGAGCTGACTTCCCAAGCGCCTCTCAGCAGACCCTGACAGTGGAGCAAATACTAACATTTTCAGTGTAAAATCAAACAGAGCTGGTTTAACCTGGTTACATTTACACGAGTAGCTGTAAGACTGTGTATGTGGGGAGGTTGCTGTATTCTCAGGGCTGTGTCTCACACAGCTGGGTTAGAGACAAGGCACCCCAGAGGAGTTTCTTTCTGAAACACATCTGCAGGCGCATAGCAGGAGACAGTAGTCTCATGTCACACAAGTACAGCATGACAATAGCATCTACTATGACCTGGCTGTTACCTAAAGGTGTATTTGCTGAGGTGGCAGAGAAGAAAAAGCAGTTCAGAAGGGATGGAGGAAGGGGGAGGCTAAGGGACAAGGCTGTCACCCCACATCATTAAACTAATATCTTCCACATTGTGCTGACCAGGGGAGACTCAGAGCGTCATTGTTCTAAAAATGCAAACATGCTGCATAAAAACAACCCCAGAACATTTCTTCCTCTGCCAGTCTACTAACCTCCTGTCTCTCCAGCAGCTCGCGGACTTGTTTTGCTTTCTCAGGACGTGTGATCACAGCATGTGTAGGAACTTTGGCCAAGTGGCAGTTCCTATAAGCCATGACATTTTCCCGTCGCCCATCAGTGCACAGCAACTCAAATTGGTCCATTTTCAGATTTTTGGCCCAGTCTTCTTTATTTTTGCCTTTAAAGAGAATTAGTTTGGAGATTCAGGGGTCTTGTGTAGCAGAAGAACATCAGCCTTGCAACACCTAAGCAAGGCATTTGTCCCTGCCTGCATGTGCACTGACACTTAGAAGCTTGGCATGTACAAAGGAGTCTGTGAGTAAAACTCAGGATAAGTCCCAAGAGTCAGACTCTCAGAGCAGGTTGCAAGATATAGTTGAATCTCCTCCCTTGATTTTTTTTTTCCCAAATGCTTGGAAAACGTCAGCCGCTGCTTTCAGAAATGTAAACTGAATAATTTTCAGGCAAGTCGGGAGCTAGGGTTCTGTGCAAAGGTGTCGAGACAGGTGTCTGTGGTTAAGGGTCCACCTGAATAATTGTGCAGCTGGTATTAAATGATAGTTCGTGGGGAAGTGTCTCTGCACAAATGCCTGGGAAGAGCCACCCTGGGCGGATGATACATATTGATGCTTGAATTCTGCTTCTCTTGAGGGAGATGTGAGATTGACAGGACAAGCAGGTAACGCTTGCTATTTCATTCTGCACTGGGAACAAAAATAATGCAGACAGGAGAAGGCAGCCCTGACAAGATCTGTGCAACAGAATAATCACATACCATTAGTGTTTTCCTCAACGATTGAATGCTTAATAAAGGCCACGTCCCCTTCCTCGACTAGACACCTGGGAAGTACAAAGAAAGACAAGTGATGTGGGTGCTTGAATCCTGGCCCTTTCCAGCAGATTTGACTCTGACCTTTGTCTTTATTTTGTAAGATTAATCCCTGAACAGTCAGGTCTAGAAGCTCTGCCATGAATATTTAAGGACATCTGAAACAAAGTCTTTTAACATGTTCTGGGAACAAACATACAGACAAAACCCATGCATCCTTCTCACATAAGTAGCCAATTTAATTTATTGTTAGAAAGGAGCAGTTTGGCCAGTTTCAGCATTCCCTTTGCTTTCTGCAATGCCTGCCTGCACATGTTTATAGCTCTGTAAAAACGCTAACTTGCACCAAAAGGACTGCAAACCCCAAAGTAGGATCTGTTTGCTATTAGAGATCCTAGTAATGAAATGAAACAAGATGCAGTCGCTTTTTAAATTCATTCCCAATATGCGTTACTTTGACTTGAGCTGATACTGAGTGGGTACAGAGGTGATGGCACTGGGGCTGACCTCTGGTCTCTGCACGTTTTAGAGGATGGCTCATTTTAACTAAGGCAGGCAACATTTTTAACAGAGAGTGTCTAGTGGCAGCGTTGTTTGCAGGTCCCCATCTTTTAACACTGATTATTTGTGTAAAAGTGTAGCACTGCTACCATTATAGGAGGTCTGGCCAAAATGCTTGTGTCTCTCCAGGTTTGCCTGAAGGCACCAGGACATTAGTTTTACAGAATGAGAACTTTTTACACCATTTTGAAGGAAACTGCATAAAGAAAAAACATATAGCATATGTATAATACTACAAATGTACACAACTTCAGTAATGTAACGGAGAAAAAGAGAAGGTCAGCAAATTACCATCAACACGAGGCTATACTCCATATGTGATCTACCCATAACCTTTATGATTAGACCTGGGGTACCTGAAAGCAACCTACCGGAAAGCTCCAGTATATCCATAGTATTTCTCATGGCTGCTGGCAACACACTTCTCTGGTGGAACCCCACCTGAGCCCTTGCAGAGTTGGCAGAGGCGGGAGTTAGGAGGAGACCCAGGAGCACAGCCTGCGCTGAAGTATTCATCTGAGCGAAGGAACAGGAAAAAAATCACTTTTCCTGCACTGAAAAGTTAGGGTTTCTTTTCTTTTAACATTCTCATGCTGAATTTGTATTAGCAGGCACTGGAGCTGGAAACAGGCTGTGAGAAGGAGAACAGATCGGTGGGCAGCAAATCACATGCATCCTATTTTCAGTGTGAAACTTGTGTCTTGTTATCACTGATAATGAAGCAGAGCCTAAGGCTCAGTTGCAATAGGCACTATCTTGCCATACAAAGAAGAATGGTTTTGCTGTAAACCATTCCCAGCTCAAACAGAGGCCAAGCCTCTGGAGCCTTTATGAGTTGGCAGAGTTGCATTTGGCAGCATAGCTCTGGGGAAAGAAGGTACAGTGGAAAAGGCAGGCAAAAGGATGGAGAGGCTGAGTCTAAAACTTAGTAACACTAGTATCTTCTTGTGGTTAGAGATTTCCTTTTAATAACTATATGCTTAATTTGCCTTGGTCAATAATATTTCCAAAATAATTTTGTTGGACCGCAGTTCTCGCTGATGTAGAACCTGATCTTCTGAACAATCTCTAAAGTCCCAGAGCCAATGCAGACTTTTACCCCCTTATTCTCAGGCAGGCAGTCCATTTAAGTTTCTTGAACAAAGATTGACAGAGCTATTCTCAGCCCTTCCCCTCCCTTCTGAGATTCATAAATGCATCCATTACCCCGACTCTGCACCCTGCACAAGCACCAGGCCTCCTGTACCTGGGGCAGCCTGTGTTCCCTTTTGGGAAATACCTTTTGGGTTGCTGCAAAGGGAAGGGGAGAGATGTGAAAAGAAAGCAAAGGCCCCCAAAGCAGATGATGTGCTGTATCTTACTCTGAAGAAGTTACCAACAGCCTAAGATTTTTCTCAGTGAAGCAGATACAAATAACAGTCTTCTCAATCTCCCACCTCCTTCAGGTGCCTCTTTGAGGCACAGGAAACTTTAATGATCAGATGAAGGATGGGAAAACATTTCTGCAAGCAGATGCCCAGCCTGAAGAAACAGATGCAAAACTCAACTCACCGAAATTGCAGTTCCCTGTCCTGTTGTGAATCAAGCCCATGGGGATGTTCCAGCCAGCAGTTCTCCCAACAGCGGTGTGGCATGATTTTTTGCCCTGCAGATTGTTCCATGTGATATCGCTGTCAGATTTCTTCACAACAGCCACAGCAAAGTAGGATGCTTTCAGAAGATAAAATAGAGGAGAATTAAGGACTGACCCAAGGATCCCACCATGCTCCCTTAGGAGAGCATTGGCTCCACTTGGGAGAGGGCACCTGTGAACAGCAAAGGAGAAATGCTTTGTACTTATAAATGATTTGCCAGGCAGAAACAATGGAAGCATTTTCAGATGTGATGCATCTACTCTCACCATGCTCCTGGTACATTATTATCCATGATATTTCCCCACCCTCCAAAACTCTGACACTTGGGTATGTGAGAAAGCTATAGCAAGACATACATGATGATTTTATATCTCCTCCTGATTTCTTATTCCCTCTTTAGCAAGGGACCTAAACATTCCCTCCTCTCCCTCTTCCCATTTCTATACAAAAACCCAGACCCTTTTTCCCTGTTTGCAGCCCTGGCATTGTTATGGTGTGGCTGTGCTCCAAATAGCAGCAACTAAGCATAAATGTCTGCTGCTACCATAATATTTGCCTTGATATCTACTTGCAGACCCAGACTTTCCATCTGACTACTAAATTTATCTCCCAGATTTTTAATATCTGCTTTGGACACAGTGGATCTTTGTGTGGAGACTGGCCATTTATTCTCCAGTCATGACTGCTTATTTATTCTCTACTTCTATCCATCAGGACTGTTTTCTGTCACTCTGCTGGCAGTAATTACCTGGTTCTCCTTCTGCTTTGCTGCATTGACTGTAATCTGAGGGAGGAAGAAAGAAGACAGTATTAGATAAAAGGTATGGCAAATCCAAAAAAAGGATCAAGCTCACTGATTTCTGGAGAAACTTTGTTCTAGAAGTGATGATTTCAGGTAACACCTTGTGCATCGACAGAACAAAGTGCAGCCTTTGTCTGCTCCTCTAAACTAAAACAAATAGTTTTACTGAGTCCAGTGCTAAAGGATGGGGAGATCATGTTTAAACCAAAGATGAGAGGAGATGGAGGTCATTGTGCTCCTAACTGTAGATATCTGCTCTCCCAGGCCTGTTCCACCTTCCTGGAAAAGCAAGGTGTGCAGCAGTGAGCAGAGTTACCTCAGAGCACTGTGTTCTTTCTGCAGGATGCAGCGCTGAGGCTGCTTTCTAGATTTCATAATAAAAAGACTGCTTTTGTACCAGCCTTTTCCCCACTACCTGGACCCAGAGGGGCAGCCCAGGCTGTGCTTACCATCATAGCTTTCTCCCACCACTGGCACCAAGCCACACACACCAGCAGTGTAGACAAAACCTCCATCTAAGCTGATAGCATCTGCTTCACCTTTCTGCAATGAAAACAGCACAGCGATGAAATGTCACTGTATGTCCCCAGACCAGTGCTTTGCAGAAATCTGATTGTAAAAGAAGCATGTGATGTAAGGGAGAAGGGCCTGGGGCTAAGGGAACATGAGAGGCCATCCCTCAGCATATAGACAGATGAGGTCTCACTTAATGCAGAGGAAGGGTTAAAATTATCACTCCCCTACACTTGTTACCACCTTCAGGAGCAGCTCTCCTCCCAGGCACTCACAGGCTCAGGTGTGTGTCTCTCCAAGCCTGCGTCCCTGCTGAACAGGTTTCCATATCTCAACCGACCTTTCAAGTTTTCATTTTGTGCTGTCTTCACAGTACTGACCTAACCCTCTGAGCTGCCACCAGCATCCTCATCTATACTGTGAAATCACTCCTAAGCAGGCAACTGTTTTTCTTTACATTTTACAAAACCTGTATTTTGCCTTCCCTTTCCAAATAAGAATTTACTTCACATCAGAAAATTGCTTCTTATCTAGGAAACCTCAGAAAAGAACACTGTCCAATAATTTTTTTTTTAAAAACAGTGATCCATGAAAAGCTAGTCAAGGTTTTTCCTTGTGATAAGGTTGGGTTTTGCCCACTGGTATTTCTTGCAAAGCTCCAAATATTTTATTTTAAA
The DNA here is from genome assembly GCA_024605025.1 of Megaceryle maxima. Lineage (NCBI taxonomy): Eukaryota > Metazoa > Chordata > Aves > Coraciiformes > Cerylidae > Megaceryle > Megaceryle maxima. The sequence goes on along the minus strand of JANHGN010001357.1, from coordinate 123,459 downwards.
ACCTACCACCCTCTTTATTCCCATACTGAAAGAAGCAATGCTGATCTCCATCTGAAAGATTCACAGAGAGAAGAAAATGAAAAAAAGCCATACCATTATCTTAATAATGCAGTCATTGGTGTTGTCTGCCACAGTGCACTCCACATCCCCGTTGCTCATCACACTCCAGAGGTCACACTTGCTCTTTTCATACTTGCCTACTGCACACCACCGTGTCTTGTTTTCTCTGCGGTTGGAGTTCAGCTGATCTGTAAAAGCAGCACAGGGAAAAGAAGGATAAGGCTCGAGCCCTGCTGAATAATAAGGCTACAAACAGGGTACTTTCTAGTGCATGGGACTCAGCCATGAAACCACCTGTATACACCATCCTCCTGCTGCCCAGTGCAAGGCGTTCTTGTTTAGTAAGCCCTGGGCTAGCATGAATAGAAGGGGTGATTCTTAAACTGAAGGATGCTCAAAAATCAACTTAGAGGTCAGAAAGGAGAGTTTCTGCATAACACAAGCCATTCACGTAGGTTCCTGTTAGCTAAAACACTGCAACCATGAAACCACCATGTATTAATAGTACTTGGTCTTGCTGCCTATAATATATTCCACAATTCTCCTGACTTCCCAGCCCAGGCAACCATAAGACTAAGACTAGACTGAGCTGCAAAAATACCACCTAGTTATGTTTCTGTGAAGTGGCATTTGAATAACCTGTTTTGATGCTACATTAAGTCCATGCACCCCACTTCCATAAATGCCATAGTGTCTGAGCCTACCACAGAGATCTCTGAGCAATTATACATTTTAAGTGGTTTTTGGAGGTGTCTGTGGGACATTTGACTCTCAGGAAGCCAGCTAGGACATCAGTAAATGTTTGATGAGTCTAGATGGAAATAAAGAACACTGTTTCCCTCAGTTGGCCAATACTGGACCTAGTGTCCTGGGATGTTCCTCTTACATCCCAGAAATAGCTTTTCTTAGCAACAGTTTTGACCATGCCCAATGTCTAGCACTAGCTGAATAACTGTGGGCAAGTTTTGTTGTTGTAATTGTGGTGAAGGGACAAGGGGTGGAGTGTGTGCAAATTTTCCACCTTTGTCAGTGTGGTGATGATGCTATTATGACTTGGAAATCAACAAATTCTTGTTGATGTAGGTGATTTTTGTGACTATTGTGTGATTTTAATGATAGCACTTTTCACAGGACATATTTTGCAGACAATATTGCCTGTGTTTGAAAAAAATGTGTTCCCTTTGCCCAGACATAGTTATTTATCCCATCTCATCAACACAGCTCACACTGACATGCCATCAGTGTTTCTTGTCCTGCCTACCTTTCTGAAGGCTCTGGATGGCACTGTAATACTCAAAGCCCAAGTATAGCTGGGAATCCATCAGTGATGGGATACGCTTTAGCTGTATAGCAGAGTCTTTGAAAAGCAAGTCTTTGAGGCCTGGGTCCTTCTTGCCAGGTGGCCCAAAGAGATGGAAGTTGCTGGTTGTGCCCACGCCAAATTTTTCCTGCCACAAGGGAAAAATAATCAGCAAATGGCTGTACCAGAGCTCTTGGAAAGCTGGAGAGAGCAAGCAAAGCCAGAGGACAGAAGAGGGGATACTAGGGGAAGGAAAAGAGAACTTGACAATACCTGCGCTCTTGAGAGAAAGCTCCAGATGTCATCAACCTTGCTATCATCTCGAGCCACAACAGCGTGAGCAGGCACCCTGGCCCAGTGACAGTCTTTGTAGTTGTCCACGGGCTGACGGCTGCCATCAAGACAGAGAAGCTCGTATTCACCCTTCTCCGATGGGGCATTTTCTGGAGGAAGGGAGGAACCAGGAGTTGCATTACCATGAAAACGGACAAAAAAACCCCAGCATCTTTGCAATGAATTTATTTCTGCTGAAGCTCAGGTGAGAATTCTTTGCAGAAGACAGGTTGCAAGCACCCGCTCTGAAATGGTAGTAGGGTCATCGTGGTCATACAAAGGGAATGAAGAAAGGATAGTATCTGTGTTTGTGAAAGAGAGATTATCTCTGTCTCTTTCATAATCAACCCAACAATAAGAGGATCTATGTGGCAGTAGTGCCTGTACAGCCAGACACAAATGGATACAAATATAATTAGATTTACAAACACCATACAAATGGATTGAACAGGTCAGGAGCTCCACATGGTCTGTGAAAGCCAGTAGGCAGCCAATGTCAAGGCTGAAAACACAGCTTAGGTGCAAGATCACATAGTTACAGTAGAATTCAGGTGGGAAGGGACCTCTGAAGATCTCTGGTCTGCAGGGGCAGACCAGGTTGCTCCAGGTGGATCTTGAAAACCTTCAAGGATGGAAAGTGCACAGCTGTCCTGGGAAACGTCACACTACTTGACTGTCCTCAAGCTGAAAAAAATCCCCTTGTATCTGCTCAAAATCTCTCTTGTTTCAGCCTATGATTATTGTTTCTCATCTTTTTGCTCTCCACATCCATAAAGATCTTGGCTTCACTTGCTTTCTAGCATCCTTGTAGGTAAAGGCAGGCTGCTCTGAGGTCCCCTGCAAAGCCACCTCTTGCCCAGGCTAATAAAGCCCACCCCACTGAGCATCTCCTCGCAGGACAAGTGTCCCTGCCCTATGACCATCTTGGTAGCCCTACACTTAGCTCACTGCAGGTCCTGGGCATACCAGGCCCTGTTCCATCTCTGAGAAGTAGAGTTAATGAACTCTTGCTGGGTGCTGAATTCTCTCCAGATTCCTTCCCAGAAGGATGGGTGAGCATAATCAACTAAAGAATTGCTTACCCTATATTTGCTGTGATAACATTACATCTGGCTCCAAGATATGGCACCACCAGTAATACCGTTGAGCCTAAACAGTTTTTCCTTCTTCAAAGAAGAACCTCAAAGAATATAAAGCGGACTTCACTATAATCATGATTCTCAATAACAAGGATGAGTCAGTCCGCAGTGTGAAAAACATGTTTCTGGAGATTAAAGGAGAAGTATAGGGCAAACCTGGTGAGGAATAAAAGCCTGCACAGTGTAGACTAATTGCAGGATGGAATAGCAATGAAAGACTGGACTAGAAAGGAGAGAAACAAATGTTCTTGCAGGCCTACCTTCAACAGTTGTGTGTTTCACAAAAGCCACATCTCCTTTTCCGTCTTTCAGACATCTGCAGGTGGGAAGAACAGAAGAGATGTTAAAAAACCAGACATTGTGGCTTCTTGTCTCAGCAAATTACTTCAGTACAAACTGCAACTGTAGAGCAGTGGTATTCCCCAAAACCAGCTATACTGTCAGGGAAGAAAATGTAATGGAAAAGAAGTAATGATCAGGAAGCCTGGTTAGGCTTAGCACAATGCTAATGTTGTGTATTCTTAAGTCTGTGCAAAATCAGACAACCCAACTACATCTCTCATCTCCCACTAGCTGCCTGCCAGTTATTACTAGCTTGATCTTTAATTACCAGCACTCACAATTGCTATATAAATTCCATTTCCTCAGGATCTCTGATTGCAACATAACCCTTCCTGGTATAATGAAAACTTGCATGTGTCAGGGCTAGAATATCTCCCTAAAGGAAAAACAACTTTCACTCACTGAAAAGCTCCAGAATATCCAGAATAAGGTGCTGTGCGGGAGCATTTGGTTTTAGAATCCCCCTTGCACTGACGGCACAGTTTTTGTTCAGTGGTGGCACCAGGCACACAGCTGGCAGAGAAAAAATTGGCCACCGCTGTGGATGAGAAAGAAGCAATAGTTAGTTTAAAATTCACTTTTACAAGGACTTGGAAGAGGAGGGATGCACAAAGAATGTCAATGACTTTACTGCTCTGTGTGCCAGCTCTGGACCTCTGCAGAAGTTCAGGCAACATCATTTTCACAACACCACTGCCCCTGGCTTAACACCAACCCATTTAACTCGCTGTTTCTCACCTCACCTTGCTCAATGGAGCCTGAGTCTTTGCCATCCCACTTGATATCTCCCCGGTGGAGGAGTGTCCCAATCGGGATGTTCCAGCCAGCAGACCTGCCCAGGCCCGTGTGGCAGGAGGTCTTGCCCTTCAAGTCGTTGATTGTGAAGCCTGTTCCTTTCTTTACGACAGCCACAGCATAGTAGCTGGTTATGGAGCCTGCAATGCAGGAAAAAGCAGGAAAGCAATAAAAAAGAAGGATTTAAGAATATTTCAAATCTTGCTAAATCCCCTATTTTGGAGAATAAAGTGCTTTACTTCCAAATAATTAATAACTTTGCTTGAACACTCATGGTCTTCCTGTTTTCTTAGGGGTGAGCTACACTGCCAGTATCAAATCAACACTGTATTACAACTTGTAATGGTAAGTGACCTGAAAATACTATCACATGCAAAATGCTTTGCCACTGGACAGACATTAGGTGTGCCCATAGTTTCGTAAGGATGCTTCAACAAGTCTTTTTGGCAAATCGTCTTTGGCAAGTCTTTTCCCAAATGCAGTTGGCTACTGAAGCATACCTGTAAGCCTTACAAGACTGAAATTCCACATTTAGTCTTTAAAATTATACCTACTCCTTTACATGCTATGTATGAATGAAATGACTGAGCTTTAGGGACAGCAGAGACTACAGCCTTACATTTAGTATTTGTATTTTTTCTTAGCTACTGTGTTGAGAATGACTCTGCTATGTTGCTTTAATTCTGAATATTCTGCACAAATAAACTGAATGCCAGGGCAGAGGTCAAAAGAGATTGAGAACTTCAGATGTGGTGGGACTGCATGAATTGAAACAGACAAAAATGGGGAGTAGCATCTGTTCAGCTCCTAGGAGAACAATGGGAGAGATGAAAGATGGTACAGAGACAGAGTACGGACGGAGTAATGGAACTAACTTTAATCAGAAGGAATTGCTGCAGAGTGCTTTTTAAGTTTCTCTTCTTTTTTTCTGTGCGTTGACTGCACCTCGTGTCTCAGTAATCTCAGCTGGCAATTCCTCCACAACCATTAATGGCAATGCTGTTACCTCTTCAATTTTTTTTTTTTTTTGTCTCGATGACTGTGCAGGAGCAGACCCAGGTTATCAGTGCTATCTAGCTCAGTGTCTTATCTGCATAGTTCAAGGTCACTGAAAGTAGAAGTTCTCTGGGACCAGCACAATTTTTATGCCATTCTTCAGGAGGACCATAATTTCTGCTCATGGTGCTCTCCTTCCATGGCCTGCATCATCACAGGATCAGTGACTTTCATCACAGTTAACATCAGAAATGGGACACTGGCTCTGCCTCTTTCCATACCAGTGACACTATGGCATGGGTGATGATTCATATTTTGGTGTAACTGCCAACCCTTTCCTTCCCTTCTGGGATCTGGAAGGCAGGGACCATATCTTGGACACCCAACAGAAATCATGTAGGAGCTCTGTGTGGTAAGAATGGCCTTTGCACTATCAGTTTGTTACCACCACGTGGCTTAAAATATTTCATGAAAATGTACCTCCATTTTGTTCGTAGACCTCAGAAGCAATGGGCTTCAGCTTGTAGGGGGCAAGGCCTGCCTCAAAAATGTGACCACCGTCCAAGCTAATGGCATCTGCTTCATTGTTCTAAACAACAAAAATACTTTGGTCAATAAACAAAGATCAGGGATGCATGAGGGAAAATGCTTCCCCATAGTCTCTCCTGGATCCTTGCTGGTGAGTCCTTCTCTACAGAGGGAGCACAGGTAACAACCAGTGGCTCAAAGGGAACCCCAACCTTCTCCAGGCTGCTGAAACATCCTCAGTGCCCAGCACAGATATTGCTGCCCACTCACCGAAATGGCTTTTATGCAGTCGAGGTACGTTGCTTTTTGCTGGCAATTCAATGTAACACTCTCATGTTGCATGAGGTCTCTTAGACTATTACATTTGTTCTCTTCTGCTGAGGATATTGTGCACCATCTAATGCTTGCCTTGGGGGGTGCGGCAAAACACAGAGCTGTAGAAAGAACCAGAAATGGTCTCAGAGAGGTAGAAAGGCACATGTGGAGAGAAAAAGTATCTCTGTGAATACACCATCTCTACTTCCCCACAGTCCTGGCCTCGGGTGATGGCCAAGTGCAGGATCTCCCTTGCACATCTCTTAAGTCATGCAGGAAGGCTTTCTTTCCTACCTGATGTGTGCACCTTCAGGGACATCTGGAAGGATAATTCCTGTCCCTAGGTAATGGATATCCTGCACAGCATCGTGATTCAAGCAGCATGAGCTCAGGGCAACATCCAGAGGAGTAGGAAAGGAAATCCCCACACTTCAATAGAAATCAAACCCAAGACTTTGCAAAAATAGAGAAGAAAAGTGGTCTGCTGAAGCAGCGTCTTTGCAAATAACCTCAGAGGATGAGCAGTTCTGACATGACCAGAGTATTATATTCAGTATGTTGCCACACATGACCTCCTTGGCAACAACACGATCTGATATATTTAACTATCTCCTTATATCTCACCTCCTCCACTATACCCAGTAACAGGATTCCATACCATCTCCACAGTCCTCTCTCCTAACGGTCCTCCAGCCAGAAAATGCAGCTGACTGGCTGCTTTGGGAACAAAGTAAAGACCTTGGGTGGACACATTCACACCTCCTTCAGTAAACTAAACACCAGAAGTGCTAGAATTTGATGGTTAAAGTATGTGGTCAGCCTGTGCTGCACACTTCACCCTAACTCTGCCCCTTCCTGGCAGGACTGCACAGACCAAGAGGCTGTATGCAGAGCTCGCTCCCTCTAAACCTTTGACGGCACATTTCATTCAAATATCTCCAGATTAAACTGTGCTGTTTCCATTTTCTCTTTCACGTTTGAGATGCTCTCTCTTGATTTTTGAGCCAAAACCCTGCCAGCAGACACCTCCCCTCCTCCCAATGGAGATGCTGAATTTGGCCATGGGGATAATCCTTAGCTTTCTGCTGCCATCGTCTACGTTTTTTAAGTCTTGGCTGCACAAAGCCATGGTCACCTTAATCTAGTGCTGGCAACCATCTTGTCCTGGACAGAGGCTGGATGGACACCTCCTGAAGGAGTCAGCCTGACCAAACTAGTGACCATTCGGAAGGTAGTGGGACCCAAGTGCCACATCCTCTGATGCAGAACTTTTGGGAAAACTCTTGGCTCCTTCCATGCAGGGTAGGAGAAAGAATTGGTCACCATTAATAAGATATCATTGTGTGCTAGTACTCAGCAAAGGTGCTTGAGGACTTTGCGATGCTGGTGGCCCAGGGACCACTTCCCACCAGAGGACATTAAGCACCACCACACTTTATGGGGGATCAGAAGAGACCCACTGCCTACTCTGAGAGGGGAACCTCTCTTTCCCTTCCCTGGCAACAGTCCCCAGGTAAGCTGTAGACAGCAGCAATTTCCAGAACCAGCTCTGCAGCAGCACAGTTTAGGCATAGAATCAGACAGGAGTCCATGCAAAGTGCAGCTAAAGCAGCAAGACAGAACAGCACAGGAGCAGAGAGGGGAGGATTCATTATTTTCATTATTTAAACTCTATTTTATTGTCACTGTCTTCACATTTCACCCAACACACATGCAGTCTTGGCAAGCAGGGAAGTAGGGCTTCCTTTAGTTTCTCCCTCCATAGCTGAACCCCTGCTCCTCTCCCATCACAGCCTCTGGCTGGAGGGAGACTTCTCCCTTTGCCCTGCGGTGGCTGGAGTGCAGCACTTCTCCAGAGCAGTCCCCTCCCTGGTGATGGGTGCCAGGCATCCCTCCTCCTTGCCAGCTGGGTGCTCAGCAGCTTGCTGTGGGAAGCTGCAGACTTCCCTCCAGGTTCCATGGGCTGGCCCACAGAAAAAGCTGCTGTCATTAATTCTCAAAGTATCATCCTTGTTGCCAGAGGTCCACAGCTGCCAAAGCAAGCATCGCTTCTTTACAGCTGGCCTTTCACTTAACAGCTGCCTGGGTCTGACACAAGCTGCAGCTCTAAAGCGTCTTGTCTAGGGGGAAAGCCTGGGGTCCTAGGAGGTTTTGACTCTTCCTTTCCCCCAAAATTGCTTTCAGCAGACACTTACCGACTATCCCGAAGGACAGCACCGTAAAGAGTACAAGTTTCATACTTGAGCGGGGAGTCAGGTGCCAAGAAGGGGGTGCAGCAGCCTTGCTCACAGACTGTCCCCTCCAAGTCTGTGGTGGCTCTGGAACTGCTTTTTCCCCCTTTTATAGAGGAACAGCACTGGCTGTGTTTGCAGAAGCAATGACCTAACACTGTTTGCCCTTCCTTGTTTCTCAATAGCTCCTAAATCGTCTCCCCCTCCCTGGATCAGCCCATTTTTAGGAAGCCTTTCACTTTGGCACTGAACCCCTCCACAGGCAGGAGTCAGAGCAGGGCAAGGTGCTTTTCATTTTACAAGGGACTTCAGATGGAAAATTCCCAAGTTGTGACATTTGAATTCCCCTGCAGGCTGAAACACCACAGGAGGGACTATTTTCTTTGTACTGCCTCCCCCCCCCGCCCCGTCCTGTGTCCCCTTTCCCATCCCCACCCCCCACCCCG
>JANHGN010001357.1:85427-110652 GCA_024605025.1 Megaceryle maxima | reverse complement strand
TTTCCCCCTTGAGACAGGTGTACCCCGTCTGTCACCAGCAGGCCTGGTGTTGTGTAAATCAACACATGACCAAAGCATCCAAGGCTCAGAGACAGATATGGATCTGATGGGTCTTCCTGTTTCTTCCCTCATTGTTCCCTGCAACTGGAAGGATAGAGGAGAATGCTCCTTGTGCTCCTGACCCCTTGACCAGCTGTCCCAAGGTCCTGAAGTCTCTCTTGATTGCCCTCGGATTTCCTGTTGCCTACCTGAAAAGTCAACAATGGATAATAATCTGAGGGCCATACCACAGTAGGAAGTTTTCTCACCACATCTTTGATCCAGGCCCCAGGGAGGCAGCAGGCTTCCCTATGAAGCAGGTCTGGTCTGCACATCAGGCCTTCCACTCCCTTTGGAAGGGAGTCAACCATGACAATGATCCATCTTCTTGTCTCTGCAGAAGTAGTTTAGATGTAGGGCATAGACTGACTTAATTTCTGCTACACTTCTAAGCTCAATAAATAACAGTCCTAATTCTTCTTATTAGCTTCTGCTTGCAAGGCCTCGCACCTGTAAAGCAAGGGCCCCTGGGAGGTGGGGTTGTTGCTGAGGAGACGTGCCTGCTGCACCGGGCAGGAACCTGTCACCATTGTCCTCCTCCTGGTCACTGTGTTCAGTCTGATGGAGATGGGAAAGGGACTCTTCTGTGTTATGACTGCTGGGCCAGTCTCAAGGAAGGCAGGGTATGATTCCGGTGATTAGTCTCCCTCTCACACTCCTTGATAGTCTTCAACCTGCTCATCGCCTCCTGGAGCTTTGTCACTAAGCAGAGGGATTCCTCTACCTGGGCCCACCTCCCACAGTGTGGTCAGTGCTGCTGCCCTATGCCAGTGTGGGAGCTGGGCATGGCCTGCAGCCTGATGCCTGGGTGGTTGCATGTTTCCACTGGAACTCCATCTGGGAAGCTGCATCAGTTGTGGTGGGTGCCGTGCTTAGACAAGCAGTGGCTTTCTGCCAGGTGGAAACCCTCCCTGGTGAGAGCTTTCAGTGCCCTTCCTGTGCACCCTTCCTCACAAACTGCTGCACACTGCAAAATGGTTGTGTCCAGCTCCATGGGGCACGCCAGACAGTTTCCATGGGGGCATTTTCCCCCAGCAAGACTTTGGACCAGCCCAGAGGATGGGGTTGTGAACAAGAGAAAGGGTGGTTTATTTCCAGGGGAGGAGGGAGCTGTGGCTCTCATAAGCCCCCATGCACACACCCAGGAATGAGTACGGTGTGACCACAGATGTTCCCCTGCAGTCACATAGTCCACATCACCAGGATGGGGACAGAGGCAAGGAGATGGCAGAGCTGGTCAAGAAAACCACCAAGAGGGGAGCAAGAGTAGAGAAGCATGACCTGCACCTGGAGGTGAGCCACAGCCACCACACTTCACCACCACAAGGGAATACCCAGCTGGGTCCTACATCTTTGGCTGCTAAAAGAGCAGGGGGACACCACTGAAGCAGGCAGAAGAAAGGTCCTGGAAGATGCAGCCAGCCTTGCTTGGGGAGCAGCCCTGAATGTGCTACAGAGGGATTCTGGTGATTCAGGTAGACCAAGAGTGATGTTGCAGGAGCTGTGGTCTCAGAACTGCCAGTGAAAGCAGGCAGCAGAGGCCAGCAGCCAGAAGGATACAAAAGGAGAAAACAAAGGCAGACACTGAGAAGGGAAGACTTGTGAAATGGCTTCGCAGAGCAGTGACAGCAGCACAAACCCTGGGGCCAGCAGCACTGTCCATCTGCTAGAGCAGCTCTCACTGCTGGATCCAGACCAAGGAAAAGGGACTGAACCTCATTGTCCTCCATAGATTACAGGCAGCCCAGCTGGGCTGGCACAGCCACCCACTGCTGTGCCCAAGCATTGTGTTCAGCTGTTGGATAGCCACTCTGGCCAGAAATTAGATTTGGACATTAAATGAACGGGAAAAGGGTCAGCTCACCAGTGGGTCAAGCTGAACTCTGCCACTTGCTGTTCAACCCCTTTCCAGTTAGTTAATTCATGGTAATCATTAATACCAAGCCACTGTCCATATGTGGAGCTTCACAATAGCTAATTTTTAAACTGTCACCACAACTACACGATGTTACATGTGTCCTGGTTGAAGCCACCTTCCTGTTTAAACACTCTTATGGCCAATACAGCTCCTCGCTGATTAATAGTGGTTTTGAAACCACCAAAAATAAATCTGTTGGCCAGCATTCCCTTCCATTTTGTAATTTTAATGCAGCATTAAAGGGAATTAATGGAAATACAGCTTCAGAATAAAAGCAAGGCTTAAGCTTTATTGGAAACCCTTTGAACTCTAGTTAAATTAATTTTCCTTCTGCTCTTGAGGTTTCCAAACACAGATCAGGCAGTTCAGCAGTCACAAACCATGCAAACATCTCACCTTTTGAAGGTCAACAACTAAGTAGACACCAATGACTAAATACTGGACCCAGGACCTGGAAGGACATCTCTTCCCTACCAGTGTTGGTTACCACCATTCCATCAGTGAAAGACCTCCACTGTCCGCAGGATCTCTGAGGAACCCAGAGACAGCCTTGACCTTCCAGTTCCCCCTCTCTTCCCCAAGCATAAAAGAAATTTGATTCCTGGATATTGATCAAGATGTTCTCATCAAGATAAAATCTGAGAGGCACAGCTTCTCCTGTCCTCACCACTCCACTCCCTGATCACCCGGGGCTGGCACAGCCCTGAAGGCACTGCTGGACCCTGGCTCTCAAACCACCTCACCCTTTCCAGTAATTACTGTTTTGCAATATGGAAAATAATAAAAGCTCTGGGAGGAGCAGAGAGAGGGCAGCAAAAGGCCAAGCTGAGCAGATTTCAAACCCCCTCCTGAGAGTTTTTATGCTCAATGGCATTTTAATCCTATTGGCATTTCGAGCTGCAAGGATAAAGGACCAGAAATCCTAGGCAGAAGTGTGGGGGAACTCTGGGGGGGAGTGGCCAGTGGGATGTAGCAGCCCTCTGCCAGAGCCCCCACAGCATCATCCACCAGTCCCTTGCCCACACAGTCCGTTCGCGCGGGTACCTCTGCTCTGGAAAAAGCGTTGACAAAACCAAGCTAAAGTGTGACATGGCACTAACAGCTCCTGAAAACTGTTGCAAGAATAAGGAAGTAACAAGAAAAATTTCTTGCTTCAGAAGCTTTGCTAAAAGTTGCGTAAGGTGGGGAAACATGGCTGTGCTCTGTAGGAGTCATGATCGGTTACATTGTACACAAAGGGTGCAGGATGGGGAGAAACAGCTTCATGCCACTAACTTTGAATCACAGTGGGAAAGGAAAACAAACCCCTTTTGGGAACTCTGGTCACTGGCAGTGACTGAGGGTCTCAGTATGGCTGTGTCCACAGCCTTGCAAGACCCAAGCTGAGATCTGTTTTTTTCCCCTCCGCCAGAGGTTTTGCCTTTCATCATGTGTCCCCCTGATTGCCAACAACCTTCTCCCTTCATCTGCATCTGCCAGTGGCATTCATTGCAGGCAGAAAGCCCTACCACTGTTCTGCCATCTGAAACTCAGACAGACACCACAGTCAGAGTGCACCAGGACCACATGTCAAGGGCAGAAAGAGAGAACAAGCTTTGGAGAAACACTGGTCAGCTGTGCAGTGGTGCAAGAGACATCCCTCACTGAAAGGCATCACCAGCTCTTACAACACCATCTTCTCTCACTTTCAGCCTCACCAGGGGCCTTCAGCAACAAGGCTCCGAGAGCCCATTCATGCTTAGCCTATCAGTCCTTGCCCAAGCAATGACGGTGGAGCACTTGTCCCCAGCTCCACCACACTTCTGCCCCTGCCTGGCCATGGCCCCACTGATCCAGACCCTAATCCAGTCTTCCCAGACAGACCTTGGACCTTCCTGGTCACTGCAGACTTGCCTGGTGGTTCCCAGGCCGTGTCCAACACTGCTACAGTCCCCAGACCTGATCCCAACCTCAATCCTGCCTTGTCACCACCAGTTTTCCAGGAGACCTGGACCCTGGGCTGACCACAGCTACTATCTCAGTGCCCATCCTACTCACTTCACATGGAAACAGTGATGGATGAGTCCCTTGCCCACCCAGCTGTGCCATTATGCTGTCCTCCTCATCCCTTCAGGGGCAGTCAGGCCTTGTGGTAGCCTAGCATGTGGGAGAGAACAACACAAAGCTATCTCCTGGTTAGACCAGGGAATGCAAAACAAGACCCTGACTCTTTTGTAGGGCAGTAAGTCTATGTTTCCATCCATTTACAGCCACTCTGGGCAATCATTTTTTGTATGTAGTAGTAAAGATTTTCCCATTGAACCAAACGTTTCTACTGAGTGCTGACTCTTGAAGGGAGTCCCAGAGCCCTAAACTGCCATCAACACCATCTTCTATAAACATGACATGAAAAATAACATGACATGAAAATATAACATGAACAAACAGCAGGAAAGGATTTATGGAGATGCTATTACAAACAAGGTATTTGCTCTTCTTGCACATTTCCCTTGAGGTGGGAAATCCCCATGAAAAGATCAGTCTGGCCTTTAGTCAAGGACATCAGACTTGCATAATTATAGAATCACAGAAACATTAAGTCTGGAAATGACCTTCAAGATCGTCAGGTCCAACCTTCTACTAAACATTATCATGACTACTAAAGCACGTCCTGAAGTGATACATCTACGCACTTTTTGAACACCTCCAGGGATGGTGACTCTACCCCTTCCCCTGAGCAGTCAGTTCCAATGCCTCACCACTCTCTCAGTAACTAATTTTTTCATAATATCCAACCTAAACCTTCCCTGTCACAATTTAAGCCCGTTATCCTCTCATCACTAGTTACCTGGGAGAAGAGACCAACACCCACTTCACTACAAGCTCCCTTCAGGTAGCTGTAGAGAGCAATAAGGTCTCCTCTCAGCCTTCTTTACTCCAGACTAAACAACCCCCTGTCCCTCAGCTGCTCCTCATAAGACATTTTCTCCAGATCCCTCACCAGCTTTTTCACCTTTCTCTGGACCAACTTCGGCACCTCAATGTCTTTTTTTATACTGCAGCGCCCAAAACTGACCACAGTACTTGAGCTGCAGCCTCATCAGTGCTGAGTACAGGGGCACGGTCACTTGTCTAGTCCTGCTGGCCACACTGTCTCTGATGCAGGCCAGGATGCCCTTGGCCTTCTGGGACACCTGGGCACACTGCTGCCTCATGTTCACCTGTCTGTCCACCAGGACCCCTAGACACTTTTCTGATGGGAAGCTTTCCAGCCACTCCTCCCCAAGCCTGTAGCATTGCCTGGGGTTGTTGTGGCCGAAATGCAGGACCTGACACTTGCTTGTTAAAGCTCATACCATTAGCCTCAGTTCATTGATCCAACCTGTCCAGATCCCTCTGAAGAGTCTCCCTACACTTGAGCAGATCAACACTCCTGCTTGACTTAGTGTTGTCTGTGAACTTACTGAGGGTGCCCTTAAGCCCCTTGTCCAGATGATCAATAAAGATATTAAACAAGACTGGACCCAAAATCAAGCCCTGGGGAAGCACTAGTGGCCAGCTGTCAACTGGATTTAGCTCCATTCACCACAACTCCCTGGGCTTAGCCATCCAGCCAGTTTTTAACCCAGCAAAGGGTTTAAGCCATGGGCTGATGAATTCTCCCGCAGAATGCTGTGGGACATGGTGTCAAAGTCCTTACTAAGTCCAGGTAGACAACATCCATGGCCCCTCCATCATCTACCAGGCAGGTCACCTGGTTATAGAAGGAGATCAGGTTCCTTAAGCAGGACCTGCCCTTCATGAACACATGTTGTCTGGGCCTGATCCCCTGGCTGTCCTCTGTGTGCCATGTGAGGGCACCAAAGATGAACTGCTCCATAATATTCCCCAGTACCAAGGTCAGGTTGACAGGTCTGATCCTCCTTCTGACCCTTCTTGTAGATGGGCATCACACTGACAAGCCTTCAGTCATCTTGGACCTCCCCTGTTAACCAGGACTGCTGGTAAATGATGTAAAGAAGCTTGGCGAGCTCCTCTGCCAGCTTGCTCAGCACTTACTGGGTGGATCCCCTCTGGCCTTATGGACTCATGAATGTCCACTTGGTGTAGCAGGTCATTAACTACTTCCTCCTGAATTATGGGGGGTTTGTTCTGCTTTCTATCCCTGTCTTCCGGCTCAGGGTGCTGAATACCCCGAGGATAACTGGTCTAACTATTGAAGACTGAGACAATGATGCAGGCTTCAGCAAAGCTGGAACTACCAGCCTGTGACTCTTTACTTGTGGGTCACAAGAGATGCTAGCACAGATTTTTAGGGCACAGCAGCAAACAGCTTCACGGGGGAACATTTTACACCAGAAGAACAATCAGCTTTTTATTCATTAATGTAATATTTCTATTAGTAAGACTTGCAGGCTCTGTCTGTGACAGAGGAGTTAATAAATTGGAGAAGCCAAAGAAGGGGACCATCTTGCTCTGGTTTAGCACTCTGAAAGTTAAATATGGGCTGCCTCTATCATCCCAGGGGGTAGACCTCTTCAGAGGTCAATTTACCCCACCATAGAAAAGGTAGCACAAAGTATGCTATGGATGTGGTAGAGGACACAGATGGTGACTCAGACAGAGCACCCACTTGCTTGGTGGCTAGGAGAGATTATTCCCACTTTCAACAATCAAAGCTGAATTAAAGGATTAACTGGTTGCAAGTCAAACTGTCCTGATTTTAAGGAGAAACATAGGCACCTGGAGCGGTTCAGGGTTCAATCTACTGTACTCACAAATGACACAGTACAGGTTGCTCGTTTATCCAGCAGCCACAGTGCAATTTCTTCTGGTCACAGGTGACCGCTTAAAAATAAAAGAGGCAGAGGCAGAAAGGTAGGGAAGGGAAAAGCAGAGGATGTGCCATGGACAGACTCCTGTGGCAGGGACATGCCCCCAGCTGGGGCACCTTGATGGAGTGCTCGGGGCTGTGTTCAGCTCCTGTTCCAGCTTATGCATTGCTAGCATGAAAAGTTTTGGCTTGAGGGGACAAGCCAGGCAGCAGTACCCCAACCCAAACCTTGGACATAATCATCTCCTGATTTTCAGCGGGGTGCTAAGTCTGCTAAACTCACTTTCCTGCATCTGCAATCTTCAGCAGCAGGGTGCTGAGCCGAGAAGCAAACTCCAGCATCTTCGGCACAAAACACAGCCCTCCTCCTCTCCAGGAAAAGAAGCTCTTTCCACTCATACCGCTTGACCTGGGACTGATTTTGAGCTCCAACCCATGGCAAGATGGGTGCCTAGTTTGAGGAAAGATCCCCTTTTTCTTCTTTTTTCTTGTCTTTAATTCTGCCCCACCCAGTTCACAGTTGTCCAACTCTCACTTTCATTTATCTGTTACTCAAAGACTTTGATGGTGAAAGGGAAAGCAGAGGAGATATTTAAGATCATTACCTGTAAGATTAGCTAAGGCTAAGGAGCAATATAAAGATGAAGAAAGGCCTTAGGCACTATCTCCTGATGTTGGTTTGTTTAAATTCTTCCAGACTGGTTGAGGAACATCTGTAAAGAGATACATCCTGCACCAACAGGACAATAGCCCAAAGATCTCTGAACACTAATATCCATTCCCTGGGTCACAGGGGCTGTTGTGGAGGGACATCATGCCAACTCCTCCCTGGAGCTACCACACATGGGAGCACAAACATTACACTCCAGAGATGATCGTCAGACTCTCCGAGGCTGGTGGAAAGTACTGCAGCTACATGAATACCAGCAGAGCTCTTCCATTCTTTCTGATCTGTCCTCATGTCTGCAATTTGTCCTAGGCCACTTTAAAGCCATATGTACGTATATGGCTTCCCCCTTTTCTCCTTTTAATGCCAAATAGTTTGAAGTGCTCTAGTGTCTCTCTTCTGGGGCTCAGTTCCTCTTAACTTCTTCCCAAACTGGACCTACATTATACCTATTTAGAAACAGCCTTTTCAAAGGTGGGTTCAACAGATGTGAAGAGGGGAAGGCTCCTTCTAGAATGTGGTGTCCCAGAAGACTGTTTGCAGCAGTTTCTATTCCATGCTTCTCTGCTTCCCAGCTGGTTGAACTGCTGAGCTTCACTGGGTGAGTGTCTCACTTGGGCTACATTCAACTGAGATCTTTTCTCCAACCGGGAAAAGATGTCTACAGCCCACTCTACTGCATGACCAGAGCCAATAGTGGTAGTATGTACACCTATGCTTGCATGTGTCTTGCTTCGATCAACATTCCATGGCATCCACATTTCCCTCAGCCTTGTTTCACACAGAATTAGTTGTTTTCCTAAATAGCAGCTCTGACTTCCTTAAAGCATCCTGCAAGAAGCCCCAAAGAATGAGTTGCCCTTACCCAGCTTTATGTCTGGTGGGACAGGCACCCTTCCAAGATGTCCTGCCAGCTGCCCTGGGTCAGCATAGTGCAGAAGATACAGAGGATAACTGTGAGAAAGAACCATAAAGCAGTAAAGATAGAAATAAATGGCCCAGAGGAAGGTCATTCCCTTGGCCCACAGCAGAGAAAGGGATCCAAAGCCAAAGCAGCAGAGGTGAGGGGGGCACAAGTTGTAATACATCATCCCTGGAACAAAGTTCAGCCAAACTGTAGTGTAATGAATCCCCTCTGTGCAAACAGTGGCTGCTTGCTCAGCAAACACACTTCAGTCCCAGCTGCTGCAGCCTCAGCCAGGATTTTTGGAGGAGAGGATGTTTTAACATCTGCAAAACCTGGTGTTTGGACCACTTATTCAATTGTTGAATGTTGGGGGATGTACTTTCACAGGCAGTCACAGTGCACCCCACTCACTGAACCCAACCCACTTCTCCCTGAACCACCATCATCAGTCTTCAGCAGTGCAACCAGGAGTGCCCTTTCTCTCCTGCATGCAGGCGGGTCCCACTTACCAACAGGACTTGGTAAAACACCCACGTCCAAACCCACAGCATGAGGGATTCCATCCCCACCTTCTTCAGGTCCTTGGTTTTCTGTAGGACTATGTGCAGAAATTGTGCACTTGGTCCCTCTGGGAAAAATGTGCCCTTGGTCCCTCTGGGAAAAATGTGCCCTCAGACCCCACAGGAAAAGAGAGCTCTCCAGGCCCAGGAGCAAAATGAGAAAGGACATCAGAGACATCAGGGCAGGAGGAAGGCAGCCAAGGAGATCATACAGAGGGAGATTGCCTCTGCTCAGGTGGGCAGGAAGGAAATGAGCTGCTTGTGCTCCTCTTCCTCACCATATCCCCAAGACTGCTGCATCCACCTCCATTTTCTCCTCTCCTGCCTCACAGTTCTATACAGAGCACCCACTCTGGTTCTGGAGACCACAGCATGGTGCTTTCAGTCCCCATATTCTAATGTATCTCCGATGAGTCAAATCTCTCCTCACACATAGACTCTGGACCTGAATCTGTCCCTCTAAACCTCCGACTCACTGCTGCCAATAAGAAATGGCAACACCAGCCTTGTCCTGGCATGTAGTGCTGTTTGCACAGCCCTTGCTCAAACACAATGGCCAAAGCTGGCTTTGCACAAGGCACAGCTCCCCACCAGCAATGCTGCGACCTCCCTCCCACTCTGACCTGCTACCTTAGCCGGATTACAATGCTGCATTGTGTGTCTCCATCTCTGTTTCAGTGCTTGTGGGAACTTGCAGACAGGTGTCCACATTTCAGCTGTGGAGGATTAAGGTTCACACTTTCTATGACTCACCTTGTCACTCCTCAACTAACCCACATGTCTTATCAGTCACTGACATCCAAATTAATTTACTAATTGTGGTTGTATACCATAAACAAGCATAAATCTCAGACAGTATTGTACAGTGAGGCTTTGCTGGTCTTGGGGAAGGCAACAGTGACTTGGCCAATATTCAAGCCCTGGTTACCTTCCGTGTCAGGCAAGAAGCAATGGGAAAGGGGGTTTATCTACAGCCTCAGTGCTAGCTGACGTGTCAGAACCAAGCAGATAGTTTGGGGGCCCCAGCAGAAGCCTGACCTACAGCTGTTGCTCTAAGGTAATGTTCCCCATTTGCACCTTGAGCTGTGAATGGGGGTTCAAAGCAGCACCATTTGTACGTGAAAACAGCAAAAATAAATAAATAGATCCATTGGCAAGCACTGAGTCTCCAAAAGAAGCAAGTCCCCTGGGAGGAGAGCTTCAAGTCCAGAGCCCTCCTGGCCAAGGGAGAAGTGGCAGACCCCTACCTTTTGTGTACGTTATGCGTGCAACAGAGTAAGCTGTAGGAACAGAGCATCAGCTTTTCATTCATAGTCAAAGGCATCATACACTTGCTCATGGAAGCTCCAGGGACCAGGCCAAGAAGCTGGTGGGACTAGCACAGCTCAGATTTGAATGTTTTTCTGTGGGGATTTGACTTTAAAAGTCCTTCCTTCTTGGGGTGAAGAGGTCAGTAGCAAAGAAGCCAGTCCAGAACAGACCAACACATGCTGGTGGAAAAGCAAGGTGGCAAAGCAAGGCTTCTTGTGAACCTCTTCAACTCCTCTGCAGGCTTCCAAGGCTGCAGATTATTTTTGGACACATAACAGATTCCTCCATCACAACTGGGGACAGAAAATGCAAGGCCTTTTTTCCTACAAAAGGTAGCTCTGATCAGGAAATACTTTATTGTCCCTAATCTCTGGGTAGCTATCTGCAATTTCCACGCTGCTTTGATGACCCCTGCAGGGACAAGCAGTAAAGAGTCCTGAGTTTTTAATCCTTTCACAGAAGAGCAGTGGTGTGGACATGGGCACTGCCATTTTTGTAGGGGACAGCTATCAAGGCCAGTCAGTCTCTCCTCCCCAGGGGAAGCAAAGATTTAACACTCACAGAAAGATCCTGCAGTTCAAGGTCCTTTTGCAGAGAAGAATGACTGCTCTCAGTAGCATCCAGCTGTGGTTTGGTATGAATGGAAGAACCAGATCCATGTATCTGCTGCATGGAAATTGCTGCAGAAGAACCAAAATATGAGTCCATGCACATTGCTAACATCATGGAGTGGTGTTGGCCATGTCCAAGGATATCTCCTTATGTTTTCCATCTTTTCCTTGTCTTTGACATACAGAGCTCCTCCATCCTGCCTGGAACTCCCAGATCTCTGGATAGATGTTTTCAAGCTCATGCTTCTACGTAGCCACATAGCCAGTACTTTTCCCCTTTCCCTAGTGACACTATTTCTTCTCCAAGTTCTTCAAGGACATTAGCACTAGTCCTCTTGTTCTCTGCCTTGCTGATGGGACTCCATGGTCAGATTCCCAACAGATCCTATACAGCCTCACAAAAGGACTAGCATTCTTGGTACATGAGGAGGAGGCAGCTCTGTCTTGTGCACTGGTGTGCAGCAGGGACTTGGAGAGAGCAGTGCAAACTCTCACATTCCACCTCCCAGACACAAAGAGAAGATCTGATTTAACTGCTGACACCTCCTCCAACACTAGCTGATCATGACACACAGAGTAATTATATTTCATCATAGCTGCAAGTATCCCTAGTATGAACTGACCCACTGTATTGAGAGGTCTCAGAAAAAAGGCTGTTAAAGGAATATCAAACGG
This sequence comes from Megaceryle maxima, assembly GCA_024605025.1. NCBI lineage: Eukaryota > Metazoa > Chordata > Aves > Coraciiformes > Cerylidae > Megaceryle > Megaceryle maxima. The sequence goes on along the minus strand of JANHGN010001357.1, from coordinate 99,091 downwards.
CACATATCCTGTTGTGATGTCCTCCTTGCAGGGTGCTCAGTGGAATGATCTGCAATATCTCTCTGCTGATGCACGCACCCTCCACCACTGCAAGCATTGCCCTTCTGATCTCATCACCAGAGGCAGAAGGCAGGACGCTGGTTGTGGCATGACCCTACAAAGACATCTCAGTCAGCAGGGCAGGTACACAAAGGATACTCCCCGTGGAGGCTCAGCAGAGCAGCACATCTTCAGATGATAACCCTTGGCTTCCCTCCATAACCCAGGGAATTCCCCTTGGTGAGAGGTGGGACCAGGGTAACTCACACATCTCCACCTTTGGGGCAGCTGTTTTGTACTCGCATGTCAATGCTGTAGCTTTTCTAGAAACCATCAAATCTCTCCTAAAAAAACATAAAATCTCTCCTAGAGAAAATCTTAATCCCTTTTGCTGTTTTTTTTTCACCAGGTGAGGCGCTCTGTCATAAATAGGAGGTGGCATCAAACTATGAGGTCCCCACCCTGTTTGCCTGCTGATTTGTTTCAAAAGGCATTTGCTCTGTAAACACCTGCTCCACCTAGTTTTCCTCGGTCAACAATGGCTTTTCTAGCCATTTCCACTATTTTGTTGCAGGCACCAGGCTCTAGGAGCTGGGGCTGGACCCAGCACTTACCTACTCCTCCAGGTCAGGTGCAGCTGCACAGGACTCACAATGGCCATGGAGAGTCCTAAAGATATCTTTGGCCATACCCAGGTCAAATACAACTTCCCGAACTCAGCAGTAGCCTCCTTTCCCACTCTGCTCAGGACTAAAGGAGCCATATCTGACGTGCTGGGTCCAGCTCTGGGCTCCCCAGTACAAGAAGATGCACTTACTGGAACCACTCCAGTGCAAGGCCACAAAGGCGATGAAAGGTCTGAAGTATCCTTCATACAAGGAAAGTCTGAGAGAGCTGTGCCTGTTCTGCCTGAAGAACAGTAGTCTCAGGGGGACTTCATATACGTGTATAAACATCTAATGGGAGGCAATGAAGATGAGGGAACCCGGCTCTTCTCAGTGGTGCCCAGTGACAGAAAAAGAGGCAATGGCAGCAAACTATAACACATGCAATTAACCCACAGGAGCTGCCCCTTTCACCTCTGCTGAGGAGAAGAGCCCATAGCACCTGAGGAATGGAATGCCCACTTTCATTTCTGCTTCCAGTTACCTACAGACAGACCAGCAAGTCCTCCCACTACCATATAACCTGGTGTCTTTAGAGAAGAAGACATGGATAGTAATCAGGAATTGTTCAGAAGATCCTGAATCCTACAAAGCCCCAAGGGATCTGATCTAATGGCAAAGCCATCCTAAAAGACACAGGTGTCTCAGTGCCCCAGTGCTGCTGGCGCTGCAGGCTTCAGAGGCTTCAAGACAAAGCCCTGCTTTGTGAGGGATCACTCTAATCTCTCAGAGGTCTCTGGCAAGGAAACAAAACCAACCGAAAATAAATGGTAAAGCCTGTTCCCAAGGTGAGTGCAAATGTATTTGGTCATTCAAAGGCTTCTGATAAGGTGAGGAAGATTAAAGAACAAGTAAGTGCATGGTTCAGGCCAAAGTCCCAATGCAAACTGAAAAGCACGCAGACAGAAGCAATGACACGCTCCTCACCTAAACCTGAGCACACCCAGCTCTTCTTCAGCTTTCACACCCAAGAGGAGTTCTGCCCAGTGCTGGCTCAGGCTCTGCCTTGTCCTCTCTGGGACACACAGCCCAGCAGCTGCAGCATGTCAGCACTGGGCCTGCACTCAGCTGTCTCCACACTTTGCTCTCAACATCCCAGCCAGATGCATTTGCCCCAGTTGTCCCTGAGCATCCCTTCAGAGGGAGTTGGTATTGACAGGCATGTCAGCGCAGAGCAGACTGACTTCTATGTCTGCGGGGACCTGTTGAAGTTAATAGGAAATAATTAAATGAGCATGTCTCACTTGCTCTGCAAAGTGTAAAATTAACTATAAATCAATTTAGGTAGGCTCTAATGGACTGGCAGCTGCCCAGCAGCAGAAAGGGAGGCCCAGCATATGATAGATTTCAAAATGACTTGGAAAGCAAACTTGCATATTGCTGATAACGCCCTGCACTAGACACCCAAGGAAAAGTCATCTAGAAATTATTGTGGGTCTTTTCATTAATAGGTCTGTCTGGAAACTGGTCTGAAAAGCAAACAGAAAAGCTGCAGAAAGAGTTTGCTGGGAGTGGGTGGAAAGATCATCCCTCTCTGAAGTTTTTCTCCATCAAAGGTTTTTCAGGAATGACTGCAGACCTAGTAAATTGGTATCTCCCAGACCCTGACTTCCCCAGTCTGTCACTGCATCTGGGCCTGACTCACTGCTGGGGAGACACACACAGACCTCTCGTATTTTCATCCCACTTTGCAATCCAGCAAGCTCCAGGCTGCCAGGCCATAAATGAGATGGCCAAACTGACCATGTGTAGTTAGAAAATTCCAAACATAAGTCCTTGCTTAAGCAAAGTTCATGTGCACACACACACTCACACACATAAAGCAGCAAAGAAATAAAAATGAGGGGAAAAAAATGATGAAGAGATGTGAACAGGGATAGCATGCAGGATTCATGCTCCTCTCTCTTGCTGAGATCAGGACGATGAATTGTGGCATTGCTTGAAGGTACAGTTTTATGCACCAGCTTAGGTTGTACTTTTGTGCCTGTAAGAGACACATCCCCACGTAGCCTTTCCTCCTATGCAGGTGATACTCAGCAGCGGACGACTGGGGCAGTTCTGCATCACAAGGACAGTCCTCACATTTACACAGAAGTTATAAGCCCATTAGGTCACCTCAGCAGGACCTGGCTGCCCAGTAAGCAGAGACAGAGCCCCATCCCTCCTACAAGGGCACATTTTTCTTCTCAAGACACAAAGCTGCAAAAGACACATCTGCCCGCCCATACCCTGAACCCTGCTCCAGCATGTGTGGGAGAGAAGAGACCACTGGGTGTAATCTCAGAGGACTGCCATCTCCAACCAAGGCCCTCAGACACTGATCCACACATGGAGTCCCATCCTGCCAGGTCACGCTCCCAAACAGCCTCTCCTGGATGCAGTTGCAAGGTAACAAAAGCAGCCCAAGAACATTGCTGACACCCTGCAGATGTGGTTTCCAAGACAAGAAGCATGCAGGCAGATGAGAGCATATGCTGTGCTTCATGTCACCAGATCTCAGCAGGTGCAGACAACTTTCCTTTTGAGTTTCTCCTCCACAGATGTGTCAAGTCATGCCCAAGAAATAGGCTGCCAGGCAGCAAGCAGGAATACAAGAAATCCTGACCAGGATTACATACCAAAACTGGACCTCCCATGAGGTCCCCATGGAAAAATAGGCTTTTCCTTAGGGAAGCAAGTTAGCTGAGCAGTGGAAATCCTACAAGTGACAACTGAGCAAGAGAAAACAAAGAGGAGCAAAATTAAGCATGTCTGGGCACCCTCACATTGATGAGCATCTGGATGCTCCCAGGCAAGGGTTCCTCATACTCTGCAGCAATAGGATGTCCCCAGAGGTCATAGAATCATAGAATGTTTTGGGTTGGAAGGTACCTTTAAAGGTCATCTAGTCCACCCCCCCTGCAGTGAGCAGGGACATCTTTAATGAGATCAGGTTACTCAGAGCTCTGTCCAATCTGACCTTGAATGTTTCCAGGGATGGGGCTTCTCTCACTTCTCTGGGCAACCTATTCCAGTGTTTCACCATTCTCAGTGTAAAAAATTTCTTCCTTATATCTAGTCTAAATCTACCCTCTTTTAGTTTAAAACTATTTACCCCTTGTCGTACTGCCAATGGGTCCTGCTAAAAAGATTGTCTCCACCTTTCTTATAGGCCCCTTTTAAGTATTGAAAGGATACAATATGGTCTTGGCAGAGCCTTCTCTTCTGCAGGCTGAACAACCCCAACTCTCTCAGCCTTTCTTCACAGGAGACGTGTTCCAGCCCTCTGACTATTTTTGTGGTCTCCACTGGACTCACTCTGACAGGTTCATGTCATTCTTGTGTTGAGGACTTCAGAGCTGGACACAGTACTCCAGATGAGGTCTGTTCCTGGGGGATGCTAACAGTCCCCTCAGACACCTACCCAACATCACCATGGCCCTCCAGGCAGGCTTATCCATCTCAGATCACATGGGGCATGTCTGTGCAGGGGGAAGGAGAAGGGAGAAGCACCCATCCTCAGTCCCAACAGCAGAAAGGGGTTTAATCCCTGCAACTGGCAAGCTCACCCATGGCTCTCACCTGGCGCCAGGCTCTCAGATAAGCTGCCAGTCTGGGTCGATAGCAGGAGCACAGGATGGGTGGAGAATGTGACAGCACCACTGTAAATTTGTGGTTTTGATGAGGTCGACAGGGAGAGGCAGAGTCTGTCTGTGCCAAGGTGAGGGGAACTGCTGCCTCCCTGCCTGCAAGGGAGAAGGGAGGAAGCTGGGCCTTTTTGTCCAGAGAAAGTCAATGACTGGGCTGGAAGTGACTTATCTGCCTGGAATGCATTTCCCGAGACCCACAGGCATGGGTGAAGGGAAAGCATGAACTTCCAGGGTCTGCTCCACCTCTGCCAGGAAGAAGGTGGGCAGACAGGTCCTGCAGAACTCAGGGGTGTTGCACGGCCTAAGCCACGGGTCCTCATGGCACATGTCTCCATCTCCACCACCATCCTAGGTGTCTGGTGCCCAAATATGAGAAGCATGCAGTCCTGCTACCTGGTTTTAGGAGTCCTAGTCACACAAATATATGGCTGTCTTGTTGATGCCACGCAGAATGCTGGGATGATCCTCGAAGGGGAAGGATGTGGAGGAAAAGCTACTGAAGAAGGAGACCCTAGTCAAAGGACTGATTGTAGACCTCCATCATGGAGGTCAACCTCCCAGTCCTCCTTTGTGTTGTCTTACGTTGTCCACCAGTCAGTAAGAACCAGACCCAGTGAACAGTTTTCTTCTGGTACTAGGAAACAGGTGGCTTCCTAGCAGAGCTGTCCTGTTGCTGGTCATCCTGGCACAGCACAGGCCCAACATAGGGGGTTGAGGACTTTGCTAGCTTGATGAACATGGGAGGCCAGTCCAAAGATGGGAAATGCAAGACATCAGCATGTTAAGCAGTGCCTAGAGATACAGGCAGTTAAACACTAATCCTGGAGCAGTGAGCATAGCGAAGTGTAGCAAAGGAGGGAGTTGGGGATTGCCATTACCCCAGCCTGGGTGGATGGAGCCAGGCTGTGCTGGAGAGGATGAGCTCCATGCCATGCAGGTGTGACAGCCTGAACAGCAGCACAGACCAAAAGACTGTGTTAACATAGGGATTACCAAGAACTAAACACTCATGACTGAACCACCTCTGTCCTCAGCTTTGTCAAGAATTAAAAGCAAGATACAAGAAGGAAGAAGAAGAGACAACCACAAAGAGCAGAGCAGGACAGGAGGGGTCAAAGTGGAACATCAACAGACATGGGTGAAACCAAGGAGTAAGGCAGGGACACAGACATGGGTGGCACTGCCATCCACTGTGGTGTCCATAAGCACCCAGACAGCCTGCCCACCATTCTACATTACATGGCAGCAGTTTACAAAAGGCAACTTGCTGCAAGCAGCCCTTGAGGCTGTGGATGTGTAAATGTGCCACCCACCGGGGGAGAGGTGGTCACTCCCTGGGGCAGGCACTGGAGAGCAGGGCACCAGTGGGAAGGTCCACCGCAGGCTCACCATCCCAGGCGCCCCCCACGGGGAGGGGCCACTGGCCTCAGGCACACCAGCCAGGCTCTGGGTGTTTGCTTTCCATTCTCCCAGTCTGATGATAACCACCCGCTCGCTCTCCAGCCAAGGCTCCAGCTCACCATGCTGAAATTCAGAAGGTATTTGATCATGTAAGTGGATTTGTTATTTAAGTAAAATACTATTTCCTTAAGTAAAATTCTATTTCCATCCTACACAGAGGTCATGTTCTTGTAGGCTCCTCTGTGTGGAGAAATGGTTGGAGATTGAAGTGATGCTGGGAATGGGCAGAGGAGTGCTTCTGCTCCGCATGAATGCAAGAAGGTCTGGTTGGTGGGGGTCTCTCTTCTAGTGAAGCTCCAAGGGCAGCTCTGCTCCTGTGTGTGCCTGGCAGGAAAATAGTGTCTTTTGTAAGGCCAGATAGAGCAAAGGAAGAAGAATGGCAAAGACCTTGGTGGGGCAAGTAGGATGCTGATCCCTCCCTGCCTCGTCACAGGTGAGGGCTCACTGCTTTCGGCTCTGCACGCTCACCTGCAGAGTAGATGCAGAGCACAAACATGTCTCAGGACAAGTCTTTAACATGGTCAACCAAATGAATGCATCTAGGGTGAGGTGCACTCTACCATAACCTCTATTTTGGAAAGGATGAATGAGGAGCAGAGAAGGGCAAGGCTTGACTTTGCAGCAGTGCCTTTTTGCTGCAGGAGAGCATTTTGAGGCAGGGCAGCCTTTCTACACAAGCCTGCAGCATCTGGGGTGATGCACACACTGCTGCTGCACACCAGGCTGCAGTGCTAGATGCAGGCTAGGCTGGGCACCAACACAGGCAGGCAGTGCCACTGCACCTTTCCTGTGCTACCTGATCTTCTCCCGAGTGTCTGGTAGATCATTGTCCCTGTTTTCTCATTTATTGTCATACAAGTGGAGAAAATGGCTCCAAGCACTAGTCAGAGGAAGCTGCCTACCGCTAGTGTACATATTGCGTACATTAATTCCCTGCGTAGCATCACATGCTCCCTGGAGCATATCTGGCCACAGCAAATAAATAAAATCATTTTCTGCCACCTATCTGACCAGTGAACTTGGCCTCTGCATCTCCCACAGCATGTAGCAGTCAGCTGAGACCCTGCATGGATCAGCAAGTGCCAGCCAACCACAGACCCATCCTGACTGATGCATCTATTTTTGTGTTGGACAGGGAAGGGGTAAAAGTTGGAGGGAAGCAGGTCATCCTCTCTGCTTTGAGCCAAGGGGAAAAAAATGGAGGGGAAATCTGCGTACTGCTGCAATCAAGCAGCACATGCTTTCAAGGAGCACCACAGGCACCCCCTCCCCTGCCAGGAGCAGCCAATGACACATAGCTAGGGGCATCATCCCTTATAAAGAAATGTCCAATAAATTGGGTTTTGATTAAATCTATTCAGCCAGCATAAGAGGATTCAGATGCTGTGGCTCTGCTGCTGAGCTCTTGCAGCCAAAGGCATCTTTGCAGTGCTGCGTCCATCTTTGCACCCTATTTTGTCATTTTTGAAGGAGACAACACGCAGTGATGCATGCGGGCTCTTCAGCTACAGCCTGCCTGCAGCCAGAGACATTTCTAAAGATGCTGAAGGTTGCTCTCACAACCCAACCCTCCCTACAGGGTAGTGTTGATGCTCACCAGCTCCGAGTGCATCTTGGACTCCTTCCTGGTGCTCTGATGTCACGTATTTAACATTGCCTCAAGACACCTACACCCATTATCTCATGCTGGCACATTAAACTGAGAGAAGGCTATGAAGGAATTACCCATGGAAAGCAGTTGAGCCTTTTGAAGGCTTGTTGTCCATCTACAAAACACCTAACCTCCAAGACAAAGGATGCTAATTCTACATGTGCCATTTTATCTTGGTTTTTTCAGCCTTTTGGACAACTTCTTGGCATCTTCAGCACAAACTTCACTGCTGCCACAGCTCTCCCTTTCTCAGAGCACCCTCCTTCATGCATGTGTCCCTCCAGAGCCAGCCTGGAAGAAGGGCTCTGGCTTTACGATAGCCTGATCAGACCCAAGCAGCCAGCAACATCGTGTGTCCTCAACTCGTTCAACCAACACAACAGTCATCTGAAAAGAGGCAGCAAGCTAGCAATAAAAGGACTTGGGTCTTTCACAGATTCTCTACAGTTTAAAATTTTAATACTGACCAGGGACCTCTGTAGAAGCAAGTCCAGAATGATATTTGCACAAAACACAGCTATCAGAGTAGCAGGGGGAGCTGCCTACCTCAGTGCTGCTTGCTGAGGAAGTACTGCATTCTGTCTTCACTACTGAATGCTCAGGCAGATCTCCCCAGAGAAAGAGTTTGGGTATATCACTAAATATCACAGGCAGTTGGATCTTCATTCCCTTCTTGCTGCTTTTCTTAGGCTGCCTTGGCAAACAAACATCATCAGCTGTGCAATGACTGATGGGACAGTTGGATCAAGTCTCCAGCAAGATCTGTCCAGCAGTATCACTTCATCCTGGAGCAACTCCTCCTTCATCATCTTCCCCCTCTTTGGTCTCTCTAGCCATCAGTGAACTTCCACACAGGGGTATTTCAACACGTCTTGCCTTGCAGCAGTTCTAGGGCAGCCCTAAGTCTCCACTTCAACCTTCTCCCTTTAACATGGTTTAGCATTTTAAGTGCTGTTTAAGCATTTAGCTTTTTTTTTTTTTTTTTTTTTTTTCTTGTCATACTCATTTATCTTTGACAGCATGAGGCTCTCCTTGTGCTACTGGCATGGTGAGGCAGTGAGCCACATGCATATTCACCAGCACCAGCTGTCTGTCTCTCATGCAAACTTGGCAGTCTGCGCCTCAAGTGGAAAATGACCGTGGAAACCTCCAGATTGCCATGAGATTTTGGGGATACTGGGCTGCTTGCCCATAAGAGCTTGTTCACTGTGCTAGTAATTATGTGCCTTTTGAATCCTTTCATGACCCAAGAACTCCCAGCCTTTACAGTCCCAAGTACTTTAGACACTAAAAAAATCTCCTAGGGAGGATCTTAGTGTTTCAGTTCAGAAGTGACATTATTGAGAGCTGGGCAGAATCATACCTGTGAGTGTCCACACTGATGTGCAACCACTGGAAACAGCGCTGTAGTAAGCAAACTACAGCTAGTGGTAATAGTCAACCCTTTTTATGGAACAAATCAATTTTTTCAATAGCAACCACAAATTCCTGACCAATACCAATGGGATGCACATGACCACTTCAGACAGCCTATGTTTTCAGCAGTGTTAGCTCATCAAGACAGGACTTCTCCCACATGTCACAAGATTGCCTGGAGTAGGAGATAAAGCACCATGAAGATGAAGAAGCTCTGAGTCAAGCAGGTCTGTGCAGTCCCAAGCCCACTCTCCTTGGACCACTGAAGAAAGCAAGCAATATCAACAAATACATATTAGCTGTTGGAATGTGGCTCCCAAGAAGGTTCCCCACAAATTTCTGCTTTAATTAATTCCTCCTATTTAGATCCTCCCATCTGATGCTCAGCAAAGCTGCCAATGCCTGTTCCCTCCCTCTGGGAGGGGGAGAGTAGACATGGGGCTTGCAGACTGGACTCCTACCCAAGAAGGAGCCCACAACAGAGGACTTAACCAGATTCTTAGTACAATCATCTCCTGTTAAGCAGCAATAGGTTCCATAGGTAAAAACCAACTAACTCTTTTTTCAAGGAAGCTCAGTCCCGACTGCTCCTTTTAATATTAAGACCAAGACCATGAACAAGCTCCACCAGGGTTTGCAGCAAGCTCCACAAACAAAGTCCCATGGCAATGTTTTTTATGGCCTGAATGTCCACACACACCACCAAATTACATCATTGTGTTACATCATAGTGTTGATGTCACGAAGAAAGCACACTGCTGTTGTAGATGTGGCTAAAACCAGACTAAAAGCCAGATCACACACCAGAGAGGCAGAGCAAGGCCCGCAAGGCAGCATCACATCTGCAGCCACAGCTGGAGCCTGTGCAAGTGGCAGTCACCTCCAACTCAAGGTGTGGAGAGAAGGGGAGATCAGGGAAAACAAAGCTTTATTGTCTTTGTTTATAAAGATAGGGTTCTGATAGCTCTAGGCCAGGCAGGGCAGGGAAAATGCAAGCAGTGCCTGTTCCTGCTGCTGAAGCCAGAGCCCGGGTGGTGCTGGAAAGGCATTCCCGAGCAGCCAAGGGACTTTGCAGTTATCGCTATTTACCCTTCGGTGCAGTATTTGTGTCCCAGATGGAATTTTCCACTAGGCTACACTGCTTGAGCACAGCCTCTGATGTGTTTCGTTGATTATTGCTGCCTCTGTGCCTCTCCCACCCATGAAAACATGACCTTATCTTATTTAAAAAAAAAGTTAAAAAGTCTTAAGGAATCTTTCCTATCTGCCTCACACGCATGTTTCTTCTACCTACCTACTAATGGTCTGAAATGTCTGCTTCCTTGCAGGAAGTTGAAAGCAATATACAGGTGCCAGCCAGGTCAGCTCTGGATCTTCTTCAGCCTCCTCATCCTCCTCTTGTTCACGCTTCAAGTTGTGGAGAAGTTGCAGCCTTCCAAGTAGGTCTCAAGCAGGATTGTAAACCTGTGCCTCATTCTCCAGCCTTTTGCTGGCCACTGAGGTGGGCTCAAAACTGCCCTCCTGAAAACCACCTATTAATGTCTTCTTCAGACAGGAAAGAAAATCCAGGTGTCAGGGGACCTGTCTGGGGCTCTCATGTTCAACCCTTATGCCCTGGCCAGAGCTGAGCTTGCTCTGGGTTCAGACCAGGCTGCTCTGGCTTTGACCTTGCCAGCCCCAAAATCCTACAGCCCTTGAGCGTCCTCCCAGGCCAGTGTCATCTGAAAACTTTCCTCCAGCTTCTCCAGGCCACCTGCTTTTCTCTTTCCTTGTCTCCTCTTGCTTTGCCCCTTTCCACCAGCTCACCTTGCTCCAGCAGGACAGAGGCATTAGCACACCACTGCTGACTTGTTCTTCTCTTCTTTCATCCACCCTGACCTCCCAGGGCAGTGGTCAAGTCCTACACCCATCAGCAATGCCGCTCACCCCAAGAAAGATGGAGGACTATGCTTTGGGGTGTCTGCAGGGGGGTTTCATTGGGCTGCAGAGGAGGTGCTCTCTTTGTACAGTCCTTCCATCCTCTGCAGCTGAGCCTCGCATCCTCCCTGTTACAGAAACTGCCGGTGCGAGCTGGAGCGTGCCCTGCGGCAGACCACAGACCATGGCCAGAAGCAGCTTGACTATGCCCTCCAGAATCCAGACCCACTGTGGAAGGACAATTCCCCACGCTGGCAGAGGAAAGCCATGACAGACCCCCCTTCGACTGAAAGCATGCAGGACGTTTTTGAGACGCATTTGTATTTCAGACAGCAGACCCCACTAGAAAGCAGCCCAGGCAGCCAAGAGGAACACTGGACGTGGCAGCCTGTGGAGAGCAGCAAGAAGGTGAAAGCCCATCTTTCATCCACAAGGCTGAAATCCCAGCTTCCTGGCCTGAGAAAAGCAACCAGAGAGGGTCCTTATCCAAGTCTTCCTGGTAGTATCTCCACAGACTGGGGAGATGCTGATGCCGTAATGTTTGCAAACAGGATGACCACAGAGGTGCACAGGAGCACGTCACCACCAGAACTGACACAGGTGGTGGTACAGAGCCAGTCTCAGCCTCAAGCAATGGGTTCTCCTCACCATCAGTGGGGCAGCTCACTTAAACACGCTATGCCAAATTCAGCTCAACCTCCACAGGCAGGGGAATTTTACAAGACAGAGCAGGAGAGGGGATTTTTCCCAAGCTGGACAGAAGTCTCTAAGATTGAGGAGGTAACACATAGAGAAGGCCAACAGGCCAGAGGGGCCTCCTCTCAAGAGGAGATGTGCGAGCCCAAGACTGACATTGTTTTCCTGAAAGTCCACAAGAGCGCCAGCAGCACTGTCATGAACATCCTCTTCCGCTTCGGTGAGATGCACAACCTCACCTTCGCCTTCCCCATCGGGGGTGGCAACCAGCTCTTCTACCCACACCACTTCTTGGCAAAGTTTGTGCAAGGCTTCTCCCCCAGGAACCCTCAGAAGTTCAACATCATCTGCCATCACATGCGATTCCTGCTGCCGGAGGTACGGGCGAAACCATGATGCCTTGGAGAGGTGAATGGGGGAGGGAGAGAGAGGCTTGTGGGGTGTGAGGTGGGACACCTGTAGAGTATGTAAACTCTTCAAGGATAAAGCTAAAGAGAGACAGGACTGCCCCCAGATACCTTGCATGTTATGGGCATCTCCTGGGAGCTTCTGTAAACAGATGAGACAAGCCAGGTGACAGTGCCTGTAGCAGTCAGCAACTATCTCGTTCTTGTCTGGTGGGCCCTTGGAGATGTCTTGCTCTCTGGACAGGCCCAGAGGGTACCAGATGCAAGGGGCAAATACCTTTCAGGCCAGTCATGCCCAGCATCCATCCTTCTGGATGACACTTGAGGACATGCAGATCTGGGGAAAGGCAAGAAGATAGGACATATCTCAAGCCCAGACAGGCCACCCAGCTGTGCCAGCATGTAGTAGGGAGATTTGGTCACCACTCTCCTGTGTACCTCTTCTGGGACTCCCCACAGCTGACACAAATGCTCCTTTGATGAGTTGCATCCTGAAACCCTCCCTAGCACCACCATCTCCAAACCCAGTGAGTGTATCTGCTTTCCATCAGAGCACAGGATTGCAAGCAAGCCGGTCCCTTTTCACCACCCCAACTTTAAAACTTCTTTTTCACCTCCACAGGTGCAGAAAGTGGTGTCCCACTCAGCCATCTACTTCTCCATCCTGAGGAACCCTGTGCATCTCATGGAGTCTTCCTTTGTGTATTACAAGGGTGCATCAGCTTTCTCCCACGCTCGCAGCCTGGAGGAGTTCCTCAACCAGCCCTACCTCTACTACAACCCTGCAAACAGGGACAGCCACTATGCCAGGAACCTCATGACTTTTGACTTTGGCTTCAATCCCAATGGAGAGGTCTCTGCTAAGCGGGTGCAACTCATGCTGGAGGCCATTGAAGCATCTTTTGACTTGCTCCTCATCTCTGAATACTTTGATGAGTCCATGGTGCTGCTGAAGGAGATGCTGTGCTGGGACCTGGACAGCATCGTGTCCTTTCCACTCAACAGCAGGGACAGCAGCACCAAGTCCCCCCTCCCAGACAGTATCATGGAGAAGATAAAGAATTGGAACAGGCTGGACTGGGAAATCTACACCCACTTCAACAGGACCTTCTGGGAAAGGATTGACCGAGACATTGGCAGGGAGCGCATGCAGCAGGAAGTAAAGGCACTTCGGGAGAGGCGGGCAGAGCTGGCGAGGACCTGCCTGCAAGGGATGGGCAGCGTGGCCCCAAAGGACATCAAGGACTCTTCCCTGAGGCCACTGCAGCATGGCAATGCAAAGATCTTGGGCTATAACCTCAAGAAGGGCTTGGACAAAGAGACAGAGCACATGTGCCGACGGCTTGTGACCCCAGAGCTGCAGTACAGCAGCGCTCTCTACAAGAAGCAGTTTCCAAAGAAGCACCCCCAGCCCCACCAGCTGACTCCCTCTCAGCAGGGCAATGCCCCACATCACAGGCTGGAGGGCACCCAAAACTAAGCCAGCCTCCTTGTCCCCTCCAGGCATTGTTCTCCAGCTGCCTTTGCTGAGGACAGCAAGGCACTTTTCTCAGGGACTGCTTCTGACCCAGGGGTCAGGTAAGCTGGGGCTGCTGCCCACAAGAACCCCTGGTCACCCTTGTCCGTGCAGGACTGTGCACAAGCTCTTGGGTGCTACATGCTGCTGTTGCTGCAGAGCAGGATGGGCTGCAATGGGGGGGGGGGGGAGGGGGGGGGGCGCCCCGGGGGGGAGACACAAAAAGACTATTCCAGGCGAGGCCACGAGCAAACAGGACACACCCCC